>UELV01081931.1:0-11658 GCA_900490015.1 Megastigmus stigmatizans
CCAAAATATTTTTAGCATAATTTATTATGAATATATACATTTATATATTTATATTTATTATTAAATTGCAAGAAGTGAATTGATAAATAACGGTAAGAAACGCAAAAACACCGGCGTACACGCCGAAAGCACCGATACTTGTTTTGGTACTACAGAAGTCCGGCAATGCCGGAGCACATCTCTCCGGCGCGTTTGGGACCTCAGAGCTCCCAAAATTCGAGTAGCTGCTGCACCAAAGCGATCGTGGCGCTGCGCTACTAGCGGTGATACCGCTTCAGTCCCAATCTTTTCTCAGTGTATAGTACAGACCAGTATCCGGTTTCGCTTGAGACGTGAATGTCGTGAACACATGTCACAGGCAGAAAAGATCTAAACAGAAAAAGTGTCAATACAGTCAGTTTACGCGTATTCAAGATATAATATATCTTGTAAATTTAAATTTCATTTACATAATGGAGCAAGGCTGTAACAACGATTGTGTACTTAAAAGCAACGTAAAAATACTAGCTAACTATTGCGGTAAAACTCACGTTATAGTAGAGAAATTTGTTTACACTTGGATCATAACAAATTTTAAGGATTGTTTGGAATTAAAATGTAATTTGATATCGCCAGAATTTATCACGAATTCCAGCCAACCATTTAAGGTAGCATTAAAATTACAATTTTGTAATCGTGAAAACACTTCAATGCTAATATATTCAATAACTCCAGTACAAACTTCGAAAATTTACGTATCCTCTACAGATCATTTCAAATATCTTATTCAGATATCCGTTATGAACAACGAAGGTGAGAAAAAAGTAATAGGCAGTCGTTGTGTGAATTTACCATTTGATGCGGGTGTAAATGTACAATTCGATAATTATAAGACGATTGGTGAAAAGTATTTGATAAATGGCAATTTGACAATTATATTCGAAATATCTGCCGTGAAGTCTGAAACTGAACATTATTCCTGTCTAGTTGAAGATGGACAGGATATAGCAACATCAGAACACCGATTACGAGAATTCGACGATTTCGAGCGCTTATTCGGAGATAAAAGGTTTAGCGATATAAAAATTTTAGTCGAAGGTCAACAGTTTTACGTGCACAAGTTCATTTTGTCTCGTAGTAATGTTTTCGCAAAAATGTTTGAACATAATATGAAAGAAAATATAGAAAACGAAATTCAAATTGACGATATTAGTCACAAAGTAATGAAAGAAGTTTTGCGCTTTCTCTATGCTGGAAAAGTGAATAACATTGAAGAGTTGGCAGTAGAACTTTTTTTAGCAGCAGATAAGTACGATCTAGAGATACTCAAGGATATGTGCGAGAAAGTTCTTATAAAGAGACTGAGTATCGAAAACATCGTGAAAATTATTAATCTTGTAGATCATTGCAAAGCTCCTAGACTACAACGTGTTGCGATTCAATTTATTAAAACAAATGGGTTGCAGTTTCTTAAAACAAAAGAAATTGCTACAGTGCTTACTTTCTTAAATACTTGTGAAGAAATAAATGATGATTTTCAAAATAAAAAAAAAAGAAAATCGAATAGTTTGATAAAGTTGAGGACGTGATACTGAGCGACTCTATAGCGCTTACTTTTACAAATGTAATACTTCTGGAAATAAAGATATAAATAAATAAGGAAAATTAGTTTAGTATTGATTTTGATCACCACATTGATTATTACTATAAGGCATAAATAATTTTTTAAGTAATATAGATTTATTAAAAACGAGTATCATTTGAGTATCAGATCATATTTAGTTAGAGATCCAGATTTTTTTTGTAGTGCATTTCAGACAATCGATTTACAACTTACGATTATTATTTGTTCTAGACAATAATTAAACTTTATTAAAAATGAACGATATCTAGAGTTTAATTTAAAATTCATAAAAGTTGGAATGTTGATAAAATTTGATTGCCAATTTGATTTGTAAGAAAAAATAAGCGATCGAGCGAGTGATTTTCGTTCATCTAAATTGTGTTTTAAAGCAGTTTTCTAGATCAGACTTGGATTCGATATACGTTTAAATAAATAAAAAGATTTTATTCGTTTTTCTCATCATTGTATTGTTGATTGATTTATTCATTGAAATTCTTGTACATTGAGTTCCAAATGAAAGTTTTATTTAAATAAAATGAATGTATGAATAATTTATAAAAATTTAAGTTAACTTATAATTGTTTGGATCAACAGATTTTATATAAACTATATATCAGAGATCAAAATCTATCAAAATTTCGAAAAGAACTGAAGTTGTAATACAATATAATGAGATTTATGAAAAATATTGAATTAAAAGAGAAGAAATGAAAGATTGCGTTTCGCCATCGGCTATACCTGCCGGGCTCATCAACAATTTATTTTATCTTGATATGAAATATTTGGGATGCCATAGGATTCTATAATCATTTTCGCAAATTATAGTTAATAACAGAAAATTTTTATTTTAGCTAGCCTCACTTTTTTTCATTTCAAAGTTGTTAGTCGAGTTTATTGCAAACTTATATTAGAAATAATACAAGGGGAACTATTTATAACGTTCATATTTTCTATATTTTTCTCTCATATAAAAAGCCGTATTTTTATTATCCGTAACCCATTTACGATAGCGCGTACAGCTGTACCGAAACAAGATATTTATTGAATATATCGCTACAAGTACGAAGCTAAAATCACTTGCATTTTGAAATAGCTATTTCCTTTTTTTCTTCAACGTACAAATGATATTACACACCATTTGTTCTAAAAAGAAGCTCTAACGGTACAACGGAGGTAATGGTTTCAAATGATTGTCAGAGTCGCGTGTATACATACATATATACGGTATGCAGAACTACATCAAAATTTCAATCAACGTGTACAGCGAGGCATTTCACGCCGCAACAGTGAGTAACGCGATCCAAATAAGCAAAGCCATTCAAAAGCTTATAGTTTCATCGCGAACAAATTTTGCGCAGATTTAGATCCACACAAAGCCTCAGAAAAAGCTTACTGCCAAATTGCCCAACGCAATATCCTTTCATTCCTCTTCGTCTCCCTCGAGGTCTACATTTACCTGCATTTAACGAAATTTAAAGCATCAGCATAAAACAGAGGCGCACGATGCAAAGCATAGAAGAGAGAGAGAGAGAGAGAGAGAGAGAGAGAGAGAAGAGGAGCGAAGGATATAGCAGTAATTAGGTCTTATCGTCGCAGCCCACCGCGACTTTACTCACTTATAGCGACACAAGAGCTTCTATTTCGAAGCGTCGCTCTAAATAAAAGCGTCCGCGGCGTTAAGAGCCTTATACAACTCCCTCCTACGTGTCACACATACACACAACACACACACACACACACACACACACGCATATATATGTATACACCGCATGGAAGCTGCACACCACGTGTCGCTGATTATGTATGCGACGAGCAAGAGCGCCGTGACGATTTGTGCCGGTCTGTCAAGTCCCGCGCACTGCACTATAGGGAAAAATAGAAGAGGGCAATAGCGGGGTAAAAACTTAATAAAAAAGAAAGAAAGAAAGAAAGAAAGAAAGTAGAGGCGCACGAGGTCGCCTTTGACACGGGAAATATCACGTATGGTGTAGGTAACGCAGAAAAGCGCGCAGCCTGTACAGCACGACGACGAGGAGCGCAGCGCGACTGTACAGATTGATCGACCTATATATACTTGATGCGTCGTGCAAGCCGTGCGTCAGCTCGTTTCATCATATACACACTTCTCAGCGAGTGAAGGTTATAATGAGTTTGTCGCCGCCGAGCGCAGCAGTACACACGCTCGCGTCGGATACATGGCTACATGCTCTCTCGTGTCCCCATGAGGTGAGAAAAAGAAAAGCATCACGCATCATGTTTGTATACAGAGCGAGTGACTTGTTTGGCGCGTGTGTACTTCGGCGGCGCGCGTGTTTTGACTGTTTTGAGGATATATATACGGTGTGTGTGTGTACACAACGAAATGAATGCGGGGTTTACGGGGGGGTTTGACGCTTTTAAATTTGCAGCTCTCTGACACTTGGGAGTGCGGTTGAGACTACTCGTTATTGCTATATCTAGTTTTCTCTTTCTTTTTTTTTCGCGCGCATGAAATAGTGATTCTTGGATAATTTTGTGAGCTGCGAGATGAATTTCATGGATCTATTAATTGGGATACTAAATATTATGTGTTGCTCGTAAGCGATTTTATGAGAATGGAGTCTCCAGTGAATATAAATTACGTTTATTACCGAATCGAAGCTTTTAGATTAAAGATAATAATTTTAATTGTTAAATACTAAAATAACTATTCTTAAGAAATAGACGACTCAAATTCTTATAATAATTAACTTATTTTAATAATATACATATATTACAAAAGTATCGTTTATTGTGACGGACATACAAAATTTGTTAGATGGCTTTCTCACTTTGACGAGCTAATCTGTTATAATTCTTTTCGCAATTGGTTACGACTTCGGCTATAGCAGTAAATTTTTAAGTTCGTGAAAGTTCACAAAGTTCAAAGCTTTACAAGTTTAACGGGAAAATTTCATATGTACATTTACTGAGGAAACTTTTCAATATTATGGATAACTTCGCGGAATTAATGATCTATCCAATTTTAATAACTCATTTACAAAAATTTACATCCTCGTGCAATTTAAATATGTATTATACCTAAGTAGCTGTTATGCATTTTTCATTGTATTATTTTAATCCCTTTAGATGTATATGAACAATAAAATAACAATCGATTAGTTACATGGAAAAAGTATTAATAACGTGTAAAACTTTTGTTAAGGTATAGGTAATAAAAAACAAAAAACTAAATGTACCTGAATTGAAATAAAATACATAAAAAACGAGTGTAAAGAAATTGTATGAAGTAAAAATCGTAGGATTAATTAAAAATTTGAAATTCTAAACTTAATAATGTAGCAAAGTATCAAAGTCGATATCAAGAGTTCAAAACAAGTGAACTTCTGACATCTCTGTAGTTAATTAAGTGTACAATGATGCGCTATATAGTCGGAAAGATTCCTATACCTTACAGATTCCCGCATTTAACGAAATATTTAAATTTAGGGATTCATTTTTGAGAAAAAACTCTCCATCCTGGTAATGATGTAAACATTATATGGTGTACAAGTTTCATAAAATTCCATCCATAACTCGCAGAGGTTTTTGTCGTCGAAAATTTCGGAAATGAAAATCGTTTTGAAGTACGAACGAAATTTTCAAGGACAAAAACCTCTGTGAATTGTGGATAGATTTTCACGAAACTTGAATCGCGTAATGATTACATCATTACCAAAATGGTAACAGAGAGTGTTTTCCAAAAATTAATCTCTATCTTTATATATTTCGTTAATTGCAAGAACCGGTATGATAGGATATATCGAATCTTTCCGACCATAGCACATCCCCTTAACACATACTCGTATATATATAGAAATGCTGATACATCATCGTAATATCATAGTTAGTACTTAAAGGTCAATATTGACATCGTGCTTAAATTTATAAGTACGGTATTATAGAGATAATATACTTTATGCGTTAACAAAAGCTTTCACTGAAAATGCACTCTAAAAAAATTTAATAAAAACTGCTGCAGCACTCCTTTACAGCCTGCAGTGCGAGCAGCGAAAGCTGAAACGGGGAAGTACGTAAAACAAATAACTGTTGCCAGTTTGCGTTCGCGCTTAATATGAATCATTATAAGGTCTTGTCTCGGGTACTTTTTTATTTCGTGCTCTCATCCTTACTACTTTCGCTTTAATGAGGATCTACATATACTTTTAAAATGTTTGAACAACAAATTAATATAATAAAGGCACTTTATTTCTGTTACAATAAATGTTTGATTCATCAACATTGTATAATTGTTCCTCAGTTGCATGTTTTCAACTTCGGCGTGCGTGTTTCCATTTATTAAAAAATCACATATGAGGAAGATTCATGAAAATACGTATTTGCTTAGTCGCGTCGAACACATGTTGATATAGGCTGTACGATCAGTATGTTAATTATTAATTAATTCAACTTTTCGCAGAGTTAAATAAGCTATTTAATATTTTCCATTCGCATTGTGCCATATATCCTTTCAGCGCAAGTAGGTCAGTATAACTTTATAGTACGATAGGCCGAAGCCATACCCTCGATCGGCAGCCAAACCCCACTTTAATCATATACAAAAAATAAGGCGAGCTAATATATTGTTGAGAACTTTCCTCAACCGATTTCCAAAACTCACAAATACTCCTATTCCCCCCACCCTTCCAAAAAAGAACAATGGCATACAAATTAGAGCCAATAAGTGTATAGCTATAATACGCAGCCAGTCTCCGATATCACCATCTCATTAATCAAGTATAAGCACTGCGAAACTTGACTTGAGGACCGGGGCGCCCGTAATAATGAATTAACAAACCTAGACGAAATTCCAAGGGGCTCGGAGAGCGAGAGAGATGGAGAGAGAGAGAGAGAGAGAGAGAGAGAGAGAGAGAGAGAGAGAGAGAGAGTAAACGAAAAGAAAAATAGAAGAGAGCTTGAAAAGGAGAGAGAAACGAACTCTGTGAGATCCTCGAGCTTCATTATCCTTGAATAAGAGAGCTCAATTAAGCTCTCGCTAAATGTACAACTGTGTACGGGGCTCGGAGCCCTCGTTATGAAATAAGTGCCTTATTACTCTTGAAAATTACGCGCGTTCACTGTATACCCTTTTGCCGTTTTCGGCTGTGCTGTAGACTGCAAAATTCCAAACTCTACCTGGCCTTAACTAGGATATACACTTTTATATATATGTATATCCATGCGCGAAGGAAGCGTCGCTGCGAGATAAATATATATATATATATATACAAGAGTGCGGAAAGAAACAAATCGTCCGCACGAAATTCGGCATAACAAGGCGAGAGAGAGAGAAAGGGAGACCAGGTATACCTCCATTACCAAAGTAGCGTAAGGACTGCTGCCGCATCGGCACGACATTAAAGGGCTGCACAAGCGTTTCCAGCCCTCCTCCCCAATCTTCCTCCACTCCTCTCCCCCCCTCCCCTCTCTCTCTCTCTCTCTCTATCTTTGCGTTATAAGGCCGACGGTCTTAAAGCTCGGGGAAACGCCGGTAATTGCGGGGATGTCTCCGCGAAACTCGCTCGCCCCGCTCCAACTTCGACCGACTCTCTCTCTCTCTCTCTCTCTCTCTCTCACCCTCCCTCCCTCTCTTTCTCTTTCTCTCTCCCTTTCTCTTTCTACTCTCTAGGCTTTGAGAGCCGCGCTGCGAATGCTCCGCTGAACTCGCGAGTGCAATTGTCTTTATTCGTGCACGCGCCCGCCCCTGTGTGCGTGTGCGTATTAGTGAGGACCAAAAATTTATGGGCACAGGATTCGGGGACCGTGAGTTTGGCCATTGTGTGTGGGGATATTCCTCTCTCTCTCTCTCTCTCTCTCTCTCTCATTCTCTCTCACTCTCTAGCTCTGTCTTTCCCTTTCGGGAACGAGTGCGAGAACGAGGGAGAGAAGTAATTTCCTCGCATTAAGGGGGAAGGGGGGGGGGGAAGAATTAGATTTGTATTTTTTTTATACCAGCAGTGTCCCGTAATTCATTCGGATTTGGAATATCGAGTATCGTATATAGGGGGTGTGAAAGCCTTCAATTATCGGTGAATTGAAAACAGGCGGCTGAGGGGGTGGCCGCCGCGACGCGCACACAGCTTTTGTATTATCTATTAAAAAAGTTATTATCGATTTAGAACAGCGTCGCTTAATATACGTATACTTCGCATTTTCGAGGTAAAAATGGAGATTTAAAATCTTCCCGGACTCGAGCATAAAATTGACGGAATATTCAATATTCTACTGTTGATATAATTTGACAAATATATCAAACCTTTTATTTGATGGCATTTGTAGTCGCATAGATGCAATGCAAATAAAATATTTTTGGCTTTTCCATTCAATAGAGAACTTTATACCATTGATGTCGACGTGAATGTACGCGATGGATGAATGTTTCTTTAATTGATACACCGGAATAATGGTCAATATATGCAGAGCATTTATACGATTTGTTTATGGATAGTATGTTCGATCGGAGCACATATGCACACATATAATAACCCATGATACTGAATAATCGTTATATTCATTTAAAAAAAATAACTGAAATATTATTGTTAATAGATTATTAGTGAGCGCATGCTACTCTTGACATCGACCAATAATTGAATCTTTGAAAAGCTATTTGCAGAGCTGAATTCGAGCTTAAATAAATAAATTATATTCTACTGTTCGACACTTTTCAAAAACCATGAAAATCACGCACGTTTAACGCAAATGATCATCAAATATATACAGTATAACCAACCACTTTAATATAGAATTGGAACATTTTGAAACAGGCAGCACAGCATTTAATTTCCCATACCGACGAAATTATAATTACCTACCTACTCTCCGTTTTCGAGCACGGAATTAAATACGATTGTCCCGGAAAAGGGGCGCGCAATCCTAATGTCTAAATTTAAATTAATGATTGCGGAATAATGAAGGCACACTCGACAAATATGTAAGACGATCAAGCCGCATTAAAACGTATTCGGACAAACAGCTTTGATTCGCGTGATTCCCTCGGCCAGGATAAAACAGCCATATATTGGCGCACAAACGTTAATCTATAAGATCGAATTAATGGCATTTTAAGCTACTTCGAATGAAAGCCTTCGAACTAAAGTTTAACCTTCAATGTCTATATAACTTATTTTCATAGCTAACGTGCTATAGTTTCACTTTAAGTGCGAAGTAAAGTCCTATTTATTTTGAGCTGATTTGTCAGTTTAAACTGTTTTCTTGACGAATATATACGGTGCGAGCTGGCCGTAAGGTATGCACGCGCTGCGTCGACGCCCGCCCCGGTTAAAGTTAGAAACACACTTTTTACTATAGTTGTGAAAGAAGTTAAGTTTGTTACAGAATTTCCTATACATCACAGGTGGAAATGGCTATAAAAGTGTTTGATATCGCAAAAAAAGCTTTTCCTAGTTTCAGAATTATGATGTAAGGCGCGGCTGAAGCCCTGGGGGACTGAACTATATTATATTGAAAATTTTCAATTATGAACTAGTTGGATGCAGCTATTGCTTTATGAAATTTACTTCCCACGATCGCGGCATTTTAGATTCGGATTTCTTTTTTATGATTATGCGAAGAACATTTTGCGCAAGTCGCACGAAAAAAAGTAATGTTTTTTATGTGACAAGCTTTTAGTATGTAAAAGCGCAAGTTCTTTTACTCCCTTACTGAGTACCTACTTTATTCTTTCTGTATGAGCTTTTGAAGTCGTGCCATTTAAAAGGTCTCTTATCCCTGATTCTTATTTGCGATTTTGAAAAAAATTATCATCATAATCTCTACGTTATATCCACGTTAAAAAATTACCTCTGCGTTTAAGGCAAATCCAGGAAAAGTCGCAAGATTTGTACTAAATCAAGAAGAAAAAGTTATTGATTTGATTAGCTGATATAATTTGATATAATTAGCTGCTACACTGACAATTTAATTAGTCAATGTAAATATTGTTACAAAAACTATATTTTTATTTAAGCAAATAAATATTTCATTAAATCTTTGTTTACTTTTTTTCTCAGTGTCGATAATCAAAGGTTTTAATTTTCAAATGCATTTTCTACATTTATTTTTATTTGTTCTGATAATAATTGGTATATGGAATACTACTATATTTGAAAGTTTGTCTTATATTTATTTTGATTTTTGAACAACAAATTTGAAAGCTAAACACAAAAATACTAAAACATAAAGGGGCAGAATAACGTCCCAGAGACAAGTGTAAGACAAATTAAATGCAGGGAACTGTGAAGGACCGATAGTGACCCTTATACGCCGAAGACGCTCATGCTCTTAACCTTCTCGACAATCTTAACAAATTGTTTTAATTGAAAATTATTTATTCCATCAAATATGCAACCAATGCTATCAATCTTATAGTTGATATTATTCTGAACATTATTATATTTCACTCAGAATAATCTTTGAAATTAACGATTATGCGAATATTATCTGTATTATAATACAGTTTACAGGCGAGGCAATTCAAATCCAACGGATTGAAAAACATTATTTGAATTTTATCGAGTAAAACCATCTGGGTGGTAAACACATTCCACAGATTCTTCGAAGCGTGTTAATAAAACGCGCCATTAATTAACTAAACCTGGCGAGTTGAAACGAATATTGCGTGCTAATAATACCTGAAAAACAAATCCATTTATTAATTCAACAGCTTTTATTACGCCGATAACTCGTTCGAATGAGAAAAAACAGAAAATTTCCTCTCCGAGGAAGCAATATATAGTGCACCGATGGTGTGTGCGACTGATAGGAAAATCATTGATTATATCAAGAGCAATGAAATTTTGACAGCGCACGCCGTGTCTCTCTCCCGAAATGGCACATACACTCCGTATGCCACAAATCACAAAAAGTCAACGACACGAGTTGATGATTTGCTCTATTGCAAGAAATGATTTCGCGATTCGCCTCAAAAAATCAATAGAACCATACGCTTTGGCTAGGCCACAATATACGTGGGTTACGCGATAAAGGACAAGCAATAAAGTTGAACGTGTATATACACAGATTGTATTTTTGGAAACTGTAACTTAATATCAAAACCATTTAATTTTAGTCGTATATGGATAGCACATAAAAGCACGTATTCTGGCCCGAATGTATGTAATTTATTACTTAAATTTCTACAACGAATAATAATCATAAATATCGAATTTCGAACGTATAAAGAAAATAATATTAATCTCAAAAGAACAATGCCTACGATATATGTAATTATTTCTTGAACCGTATAATAAAACATTTGTAAATTTTATAAATTATATATAAGAAAGATTTTGAAAAAAGAGTCGGTTGTCTAGTATAGTATAATATAGTATAATATAGTACCATAATATATCTATCGACATACAAAAATAGTAGAAAGGTTTCAAGTGAAGTCAGACATCGATGTCTATAGATATACTGATCAACCTGTTAAATTCCAACTATATTTTTTGCAAATTATTATCTTGTAATCTAAATACACTTTATACAATTGTATGCACTACAGGTACACATTATATCGTCGGGTAGGAAATAAAAAAAAAAGCTGCTATCTCAGTGAGCGCTTTATAACTCTATCGATTTAAAGACAAAACGTAACTGAACTGAAAAAAATCTATAAATTATTAAATAATTTAATGTTTAAAATAACAATAGATTAAATAATAAAATAACTGATTATTTTATTATTTATTAATATGTTTTCTATATACACGGAGAAAAGTTTAGTAGTAAAATTTACGATTTTTTTAAGAAAATTTACTTTTTTTTATAGTAGCACTGGGACACACTAAATTTTCATAAAAAGTACCCCTATTATTCATAAATATTCCCAAGATTTAAATTAAAATATGCTAACTTTATGGTGAATTTTTACTTTTTTCAAAGCAAAATTTCAATGCTTTTAAATATGCTGCAGATTCTCATGAAATTTACAAGAAAAAAAAGTAAAATTTATTTCTTTTATTGAAAAAATAATTAATTTAACTTTAAAAGAATTTTGAAAAAGACCTTTAGTTTCTATTTGAATTGTATTTTAT
>UELV01081933.1:0-11805 GCA_900490015.1 Megastigmus stigmatizans
TATATATATATATATATATATATATCCTATGCTGTGCAGCTGGGCGTATGGAAGCAGAAGCGCGCTCGCGAATCGCTCGGATTCTTAGACTGACGGAATCCAAGCGCGTGTTATACACTCGATATATATATATAGATACACAGACAAACTTTTTGACTTTATACCTTGGCGTTGTTGGATGCGCGGATTGTTTGTGAATTATTATACCGAGGGATATGGCTTTCTTAGGCTGCTGCTGCGAGGCTAACGAAAGGGATGTAAGGGAATTTCATCTATTTCCGAGCGAGCTTGCGGCCTGTCTGCGGTTTTGCGGCGAATCCTGGATGCCGGGGGTGCTCTTCCTTGCTTTACATCATTATTTTTTCATACCATTATATTATACCTCTATTTTCTTACAAAATTTTAATTAACTATCCAGCTATTTTTATATTATGAATATTCTATGTATTTTTTTTAGAAATTTTTGAAAATTGTAAAAGTTACCGTTGTAATAAGATGCACTTGGAGTCATAATATTACATTAAAGCAGAACTAAACGTGCACTAGCTTAAATACTGCAGTCCAATTTGGTGATAAAATTTAGTACACAAAGTATTTCAGATCAGCCTACGAAATAGCATATAAGAATTCACTCGTCTAGAAGCGTAAAAAAAAATACCAGAGCCGTACGTCTCAATAATCGCGAGCGACATTAGGAAAAAAAAATCGCTATGTAACAGGAGAATGCGAGGTGGGCAGACTGAGTTCAGACTTACATGGTCTCGAAACTGAGAGAGAAAGACTACTAAACACGCATTCGTATATACATATATAGAGAAATAAAAGGACAGCTTGGAGGGCGCTCGCAGATCGCTGACGGGCGAATCTCTCTCTCTCTCTCTCTCTCTCTCTCTCTCGTCTCGACGTCCCTTTTTTCGCTTATCGCTCCCCCTGCTTATTTTTCGCATCGCCAGAGAGATCGAGATCGCGAAGTCGCGCGCGCGCGTGAGTGCGTTGCGATAAAATCGGGACCGAGGAACAAATTTTGAGGAGCCGAGGATGACGCGTAAAGTAACTGCGCCGTGACGACTTGTTTATAATATAACCGTTGCGACTATAGTATATATGATGTCGAAAATATATATATATATATATATTTGCGGAAATTTTGCAGGCTTTGGATTCATGTAGAATGTGTCGTGACGCGTCCCCTCTATATAGACCACCCGCGTAGAAAATCCAGAACCCGTCCGCGAGATAAACAAGCGAAAATTAAGGATCCTCCTCCTTCTCGGGAGAGATGCCGAGGAGGAGGAGGAGGAGAAGAAGGAGAGAAGCAGATCATCGGCTCGCGCGCGGCTGCATACAAACACCTACATACTTACGGTCTGCGTGTATCAGTCGCATAAACAAGCGATTATCCGCAAACAATTTAAGCTAAAACTAAGTCGATCCAATAACGCAAAAAAAAAAGAAGAAAAGGATGAAGAAGCAGAAGCACACACGTCGAAGCAGAACGTGTGTGGCGAGGAGAAGGTAAATAATAAGAATAAATAAAAAAAAAGGAAGCTCTCTCTCTCTCTCTCCCTCTGGGAGCGAGAGTGAGCGGTCACGCCGCGGGCGTTCGAAAAGTGGACGTCGCAATTTGCATACTCGAATGTATGCGCTATACACACGTGCGCGCCGCTGCTTCTCCCCCCCCCCCCTATCATATATATATATATACACATATGTATACACACGCATGTACACAGTGAAAGGTGTGCTGCGAGGTGTGTATATATGTGTACGTGGAACTGTGGGAGGAGCAGTCGAGGATATAGAGAGTTTGACGGGGGAGGGCGAAGCGCTTTGCGTTATTGCTCACTTCGCGGGGCCAATCGCTTATGACCAATCGATTCGAACTCTATATACGCGTCTCTCTCTCTTTCTGTGTATATATATGAGGGAATGCAGTCCGTGCGCGCGCGCAATCCCTAGGAGAGAGAGAGAGAGAGAGAGAGAGAGCGTGGATTGTGAGCGATTAATCGAGCGTGATGTGACGTACGGGACCTCGATGCGAAATTCGATGCCAGCTCGGCTGCGGGAGACTGCCCCGTGTTGTATGTGTGCGCGATGACTTTATTAATGACCTGTGTAGTCCGGAGCGCGGTGTGAGCGAGAGCCGACTTTTTATTGGGCAATGTAAACAAGCCGATTGCCGCGAGATTGTTTGTAACTTGGCGATAAAGGGTATCGATAGCGCTCGAGATAATACAGGTAATGCGTTCGTTGGTCCGCAAGAGAGATTTATTTGTGTAATTGCATTTTAATAGGGTTGATTTAGTTAACTCGTTTGGATATAGCAGAGTGCAATTATTGAATGTTATCGCGTCATCTCAATATATTTATTTTGCCGAATGAAAGGGTTGAAAATTGCGTCTCGTTGTGTCTAAATGATGATAAAGAGCGATATGCATCGTGCAGGCCCATTAATAACAACAAAAGCAAGTCCTGTACACTCGGGCATAAATTAAAAAGGGGTGCAAGCGAGGAAATAAGATATATACAAGGCACTCATTCACACGCATACAGAAATCTCCTAAACCCGAGTCATATCATTGTGCGCAAGAGGAAGACTGAGAATGAGAGAGCGAGCGATTATTCGATTAATTCTATGAACTTCCTTCCTGCTCGCCTTCGTAAATGCGGTTTATTTCCCCGTCCCATATATGTATAATATATATACATAAATTGAAATGG
The DNA here is from genome assembly GCA_900490015.1 of Megastigmus stigmatizans. Classification (NCBI taxonomy): domain Eukaryota; kingdom Metazoa; phylum Arthropoda; class Insecta; order Hymenoptera; family Megastigmidae; genus Megastigmus; species Megastigmus stigmatizans. Next base: position 2,722 of record UELV01081933.1, read on the forward strand.
GGGTGGGTGTATACGAGTAGAGACGGGTGAAAAGGAGGGAGGCGTTCCCCGTGACATCTGTGTTTTCGGGGGCTATACATACACGAGTCCCCCGGCGTATGAGCAAAAAGGGTATAATGGTTAATGATAGGGTAACGACGCGCGCATTAAACCCCCGAGAGTATATGTGTATATGAAAGCACGGGAGTGATTAGGAGGAGGTCCTTTATGTCGCTGAGGCTTATTACTCTCCTTCTTTCTGACCGTTACGACGACGACGGGACGAGGCTTAGAGAAACATATATATACATCCGTCTGGGCGCGCTCGAGTGTGCACGTTCGTACAAGGGATTTTGCCTGATTAAAGACTGTATAATAATAGCGCTTTCGACAAGATGGAGGATGTGTTGTTGTATATCGAGAGCTGCGATTTAGACGAGAATCGAGTGGATATAAGTGCATTTTTCCTGCACGTTATTCGATTAATAATAAACTATTAATAAAAATGAAAGGTTTGTATAAAGTGAAAAGCTCAGAAATTTCTCGGAAAGAATTCACCATTATAATACAGTGTCTGCATAGTTGTATAACAGCGCGCGTAAAATCAGCAGGCATCATAATCCCAAGTATACACATTAAGAACGATCAATTCTCTCAACTGTTACACGTAAAACGAATATATATTCAGTTATTTAGAAAGTTCCTATGTGTATATTGCCGCGAGTCACTGTGTTTCTGGAAAAATTCTAATCGCTCAAAAGTATTCGAAATGTGCATGCAAAAGGCCCATAAAAGGTCCGTATAACGACCGCCCGGTTCGCAAAGACTATATAAGAGAGAGGAAGAGATACAGATAAGTTTGTGCACGCAGCGATTCGAGGGAATACAATGAATCAAGGCGTTTTACTACCGGTTTCGAGTCAGCAACGATGACGACGTCGCCGACGCGGTAGCCTCACGCACACACATACACGTATATAGGATTCCCCGCGAAGAGAAAGTGTGCATGTGTGTAAGCGCATATCCAGCTGATTTATCGAGTCGTAAACTATCGTAATTAGCCGCGGACTAGAAGGGCTGCTGCTGTTGCTCATGCTGCTCCGCGAGCTCGTCTCTTTCATTATACATCGTGTGCCTTTGTATGTGTGTGTGTATGTGTCTGTGGAAATGGAATCGTAATTCATAAATCAAGAATCGCGCTCGTGTATACACACATTGCAATGGCCGCACGCGTATGCGAGGCTCGTTATGTCACTGCGATATCTGCAGAACGTGTGTGTGTGTGTTGTGTATCCTCTGGACGGTCGCAGGATCGCTGGACAGCTTTTTGTCTCGAACTATGCTACAGTAATACGAGGATGGTTGAAAAGGCAAAAGTAGCCGTGATTAAAAGGATTAGGGACGCAAGCGCTAAGTAACATAAAGAGCGAGGATATCGTGGCAAAAAGACGCGTAATTGGGAAAATCCTCTTCCCCGAACAAAAAAAAATGAAAGAAAAAAAAGAGGAAAACAACGTGTATACCTCACACGTACACATAGGAAGAATGGATGAACGCGTTAAAAGGGAGGCCTGTATCGCCGTGAAAAAAAAAAAGAGAGCGAGGGAACACGGATGAGCGATCGCGTAAGTGTGTAACGTATTGCAGGTAATGCTCCGGCCAGGAAGGCAGGACACACGCTCTCACAGGAAGAAGATGAAGAAGAAGAAGTAGAAGATCCTCTTAGGTATAGGCTCTTAAGTCGGGACTGCACCGAATGTCTCGCTCTCTGCACACTTCTGTTCCATATATCCCCTTGGCATTTGTTGCGCGCGACGTCAAGCATCCCATCGCATCACGGATGCGCGCCTCAACAATAAAGCATCATCGGTTCAAGCCTCTCCGGCTCTCCCCCCCGATCTTATGATCCTCCAAAGCAGATTAGTCCACTTTTCTCGATCTATGTAACTACACGTTCGGACGCACTTATTGTGAGAAACATACGAGAGAGCAGGGAATATCTCTTACGAGGCTTTCCTTTGAGACAGAGAGATGTTGAACACAATGGGTGTCGGAAAAAACGGGCGCGACGAGGAACACGTATAATATATACTTGACGCATGTGAGCAAGCGAGCGGTGCTAACTTCGATCGACAGCCGTTTAACGATATGGCACCCGCGATGCTCCGTTTTTCTTTCTCTCTTTTTCCTTGTTTTTTTTTCTTCTTTTTTCTTTTCTATCCGTAGACGATCGCATGACTCGGAGATACAGATGCTTTTTGGGACAAAGGATTGCGGACGATGGCGACGGACGACGGTATTGTGCGCGCAGTTTGGGAAAGCTTCGTTTTTTTGCCGCTGCTACTGCTGGGAGCTCGAATTTTTCGAGGAATCCGCACTGATCCTGCGCTCGTTCCTTTTCGGAGGTATATAGGTATGCTTTTGTTTTGACCGAGGGATATATATATATATCGTAGCTGCGTACACTTTATCTGATTGATTCCTTTCGGTGTAGATGGTTTTTTTTTTTTTTTTGGATATTGATACTCAGCGACGGGTGCAACGATATGATGCGCCGATCGATTGTCTTATTGAGCGGAAAGAAGACTAAAATACTACCTCGTGCTTTCTTTTATCTCGTTTCCTTGGAATCCTGTGCGTGAAAAATGGCGACGCAAAACGGAAACTGGAATTATCATTCCTGCAACGAAATGACCGATATATCGAGAAGCACAATAAGCTCGCTCTTCTGAGAAATCCACATCCCTGCAGACGATTTCTTAGAGATGGCCATTCAACTCATCGCCTCATCCGCTTAGCAACAATTTCCTCGTAAACATTTCTCTCGCAACATCGGGGAGAGATTTACGCCATCCTCCCTTCTCCGCGCAGAAAGGGACAGAGAGAGAGAGAGAGAATGAGAGACAGAGAGGGAGAGAGAGAGCCATATGCACATAAAAAAAGGTAGGTGGAGACAGGACAGGCAGACGGACACATGCACACACACACAGAGAGAGAGAGAGAGAGAGAGAGAGAGAGAGAGACGTATGCCCCTCGTGGAGCCTCGTGTATGGTCAGAATCTCAATCCCGGGGTGTAGAAGAGAAAGAGAGAGCGAGAGAGTGTGAGATCCGACAGCTTCAGAGGTGGCAATGAGCGGGCAGTACGAGGGTCCCGCCTTCGCCTCTCTCTCTCTTCTCCGACACACCCACGCTCTCGAGAGCCCGCATATACATCTTGTTTTCCCTTTTTATTCGGCGCGCGCGTTCGTATATCGCCGTTGGCCGAACTCTCCGCGTTCCTTCCCTCGCATGGTGGCCTTTCTCCCTCTCCCATATGCAACACACACACACACACACCGACACGAACACATACACAACATCCTTTTTCTCATTTGCGCTCGTTTCTTTTGGTCCCGTGATCACGCGGGGCATCGATCAAGATCGCTTTGCTTCCATTTTGTTGGCTGTTGCGTCCCTCGCTCGCGCGGGCGCTCCGTTCAATTACTATTTTTCATGTCCCATACACGGTGTTCTCTCGTGCAGTTGGAAGTGCCTCGACAAATTATGCGCGTCTACTTAAGTAGTTGGACGTACTTAAAGGTGATCAGTTACACTTGCAAATTATACGGTGTGCCTTGCTCTCTCTCTCTCTCTCTCTCTATATTTTTCTCTCTCGCTTGCTCTTTTCTGTCCTCATTTTTCCTGGACTCTAATTGCACGAGCTTAAAAGCCAATCAATTTGGTTAAGTGGCTAGAGCCTGTTTAATCATCCATTAGCTAAGAGAAGTCTAATTTTGTTATGGATCGCGAGATCATATATATATATAAATGTAACGCGACGGGTTGGAACTATGTTTCGCGCTGATTTTAATAACAGATTCTAGATGTAATGAACGTAATATGGGTTATTAAGCCTGGTGTATGTAGAGCTTTAATACGCGATACCGAGATTTAATAAATTGTAGCCGCACAGGTTTTAGTGCGCACGAACGATGATCGCATACCGTTTCGTTATGCACGAGAAGAACTATTTAAGTAATGAGATAATCGTACACCCTTATAATACCGACACTTTTTTTCCTTTATTAAAGTTTTAAAAAAAACCGTCGATAATACTCGGCAACGAAAAAAAAAGGGGGGGGGGGGATCGGCAAACCAATCAATAATTAATTACAGAACGCGCGCCTCCCACTCCTCTGTGCAATCAGCTATAATCGGAGAATTCACTTGTCCAAGCCACACCTACCATATGCTCGCATCCATAAACCACATATACACACACACACACACATACGCGAGCGCATGCACGCACCGGACAAAATTGTTGGCTCGGAGCAAATCGTGCAACCTCCACTCTCTCTCTCTTTCTCTCTCGACCTACCGCGAGCATCGTATACAGAAGAGTGAAGAGAGAGAGAGAGAGAGAGAGAGAGAGAGAGAGAGAGAGAGAGAGAGGCTGAATCGCAGCATCTCGCGATCGGCGATCTCTTGAACTGCGGCCTCTCTCTTCCTCCGCGAGAGATGGACGTCTTGATAGAGCAGCATCATCGTATTTAATAATCGTACAATGGCGCGTCTGCCTGATAACATCTTTCGCTCTCCCTCTCTCTCTCTCTCTCTTTCTTTTCGTATATACACGATCGTCCGAAGGCTCTGCAATAACGAAATTAACACTTGTGCCAGGATTCGCTTCTTCCTCTATACGAAGTAGGGGTTGAAAAAGTCAGGGGGGTATCCGCGATGCATCATTGTGTGCGAATAATCGCGCGAGTGCAATATGGCGTCGTTATCGGCACCGCGGATCGACAGATCCATTAGCGCTTCTCGGAAGTCCCATTATGATCGGGATAAATTAAGAGATTGCGGGTCCGCGCGGGCACCGTGAGAATATTGCGCGCGTTTAGACCGAGCGAGCTTTTAAGAGCCAATTGAGTCGTGGGTGGGTGCAGACGAGTTGACTTTCACTGTGGTGCGCTGATTTTTCGACTGCAATGATTTGCTGCTGCTTTCTTGCGCGCTCTTGAATAAGACTAGTCTTTGTTGAATTTGACTATTTTGTAACTATGCGGACTGTAGGTATAACTTTTAAAACTGTTTTACTTACTGTTTCGAAAAACGTTTTATCCTTCGATCAAGACCCATTTATTCAGTCGTTTATCCACATAGCTCGATCATTATACGCGATTGGTGTGCAATAAAAATTACATGCCCAATGAGAAACGTTAAAAACTTGGCATACACGAAGCCTATATTTCTTAATTCCAGCCCCTTATCCAAACGATTCAGTCGCTCCCTAACTAATCGGCGCGCCACTTAAAAGCCATTCATTCATCTAACAAAAATCGCTTCGGCCGCATATTCATCGCGTGTGTCCTGCCCTGTGCACACATTTCCTCTCAGCAGACCTCCTGCACTCTATCCATTTACCATAAAGCCAAGATTAAGAGCTTAATCGAAGCGCAGTTCTCTCTCTCTCTCTCTCTCTCTCTCTCTCTCTCTCTCTCTCTCTCGTTTGGAAAAATATAGTCGAAAAGAGGCTCAAATGGCGGCTGACGGCCATAAATACTCATTTGTCGGCGCATCAGACGGACCTCCCTATACGCGCGACCGAAGCATCATCCCCTGAAAAATCTCTCAATTAGACGCGAGGTCGGTTGATGCCGAGTCGCCCGAAGGGGTGTTGCTGACTGGTTATATATATATATATATATATACACACAGCCCCGGCGCTCGCGTCGTTAAAAACTATATCGCAATTCGCGGAAAAGGAACTGACTTACGGGTGTTCCACACGGTGTGTATACACACACACGCCCGAAGGAATTGAGTTGTAGAGTACGGCTCGTCTAATCTGCGATTGGTCGCGGCGCCCGAGACCTTTTCACTCGGTCATTATAGCCGCTGTATACGCGTGCATAACGAGAAATGAATAGGAGAGCTGCACATCGTACGCAGTCATCGCGGGCCTTTGAGAAATTCTCACGTGACTATACGTCGGTTAATTGGATCCTGCCGTTGTGGCTATATGCTTGGCATACATGTATACATATAATTGTTGAATGCATGGGTGGTAAGTCGATGCGTGTGATTCAGGCCGTGATGAGGTATCAACCATTTGCGCGAATAATTGTGTTTGCTTTTAATTGTGAAATGGCTATTGATCGGAAATTGGTGAGAGAAGTACTTGAATGGATAAGTAATCAGTGTTCGCGCATACTTTTTACAGTGATTTTTATTGCGCTGAATTGGTTGAATAATTTTCCACAAATTGATGGCTCGATACATTTCTTTGCATGTGCTTTCTAAAAAAAAAAACAATTTATTTCAAATTCGGATAAGAACTTGAGTATAGGTATCCGACATAACCAATTGTAGCTTGTTCACCAGAGTTCTCAAAGTGGCTATACCTTGACGTAACCAATTGGAACTCGAAGCATCGTTCCCAACCATCATTTCTCAAGGAATTCGGACAGTTTTTCCCAAAGAATTTCGGGAAGATATGGTTTCGCGCACTGACCGACAAACATCCCCAAAAGTAATAAAGAAAGAAGGAACGAGACGAGGCGAAAGAGAAAGGAAGAAAAAGTAGAAGGAAGGATGACGCAGCGTCGTCGCGCAAAGCCGACCAAGAGACTATACGTACAATATGCGTGCTGGGCTCGATGAGGTGCATAAAGTAACCATATGGAAGCACAATGAGCGTAAAAACGAATACGAGGCTCTACCTCTCTCTCTCTCTCTCTCTCGCCCGCTTGCTCGCTCGGCCAAGGAAGCGCACGCAGTAAAGACGTTATACGTTTCCCTTTGTTTCTCGATATATAGGCTGTGGGAACCAATTTCCGTTTAGATTCGGCTACGTATAAAGGATTTCATGAATGAAAGTTATTCTTCTTCGTTTTTTTTCCTACCTTCCTCTCTCTCTCTCTCTCTCTCTCTCTCTCTCTCTCTCTCTCTCTCTTACTCTCTCTTGCTCTCTCTCTTGCTCTCTCTCTTGCTCTGTCGTGATCGGATCCTTTACACACGTCCCTCTTCTTCTTTTGCTCGCCTCCTCGAACGCCCCCTTCCGCTCTCACTCAGTCTCTCTCTCTCACTCTTTTGCGCTTGAATTGTGGTGTTATTCGCACTCGAAAGGGTAAACTCGAACAAGGCTTTATACTGCGTGTGTGTGCGTGTGTATGTGAGGATATGGATTATGCTTTCGAGAGACGGAGGACTCTATTATTTTCGACAGATTTCTTACCTTACTCTTTTCTTTTTGTGGAATTTTCGTGTAACAGACGTGTTTATTTGCTTGGAAAGCAGAAGGGTTCTAGATGGGTAATTATAAGTTGAAGTTCTTGCGAGTACAAACATGTTCTATTGTAGCAATGGGATGTAATCAATGAATTTTGGGTTTTCAAACAGTTATGAAACATCTTAAACTTTGATGCTTCTGCTTCTTTAATGATTGAGTTATAATAATTATTATTTTCAGGATAAGGAACAACTGAATTTTTTGGTTATCTTACTGCTACGTAGCAATGTGATTCACACGAGTGAAAGCATTAGTCGTTATTTCGTAGTCAGATATAGAAGAAACCTTAAATAAAGAACTTTAATATGGATTTTATTTTCAAGTTCCATTACTGAGACAGTAACAGTGATTTTAAAGAAGCAAGTTACACAGGATTAATTGGTTCACATTATTGGCATCATGAATTCATAGCCATCCCTGTACATACTCAAACATTAATTTCCTCTCAGATGATTCTCTCGCTTATCTCATAAGAAACGGCACATGCTCGATCGAGCAAAAATCTCATACATATTATATACATTTACAGTCAGTGCACGCACTTGCATCTTTCTGTGCATTATACCATTGCTCCTTATCGTCCATTTCACCACCTCTAATCAAGTATAACTAGGCGGTGCATATAGAGCTTCGATCCTTTAAAAGCCTCTATCTGTGTACACGCGCGCACGATATTCCCTGCATACTTTAGCTATCTTTACGACGAGGAAAGGAAAATGACGCAAGTGAAATATGAGAATATATCGTTCGGTAACTCACTTGGACTCCACAGGTGATTCGTGTTTGAGGAAACACGGGAAGATAACGCGTGCAGCTCTCTTTCTCTCTCTCTCTCTCTCTCGGTACGGATCTTCCTCCTTTCCTGTCGAGGCGCAAATATAGCCCCGGAGAGAGATTACCGAAGGAAACGGAACCTGCGCAAGGTGAATGTGTTTGCGCAGGGATTAAATGCTGCGCGGCAATGCCTGAAGCGGTTTTCGCTCTACAAGAAAAATCTCTCCTCGAAGCTCAGTTTCTTTTGACATTAGTTTCGCTGTGTTCGCGTAGACTCGCGTAAACTGGTATATATAAACTTTGGGGGGAGTAGGACAGAAGTATCAATTTGTTCGGTATACTTGTTTCGAGTGCAATTGGATGAAAGCGCAAAACGAGTGGATCGAAATTCATTTTGGAATTCCGCTACTAGTTTCTCTAGCTGTGCGTATTATAGAATGATTTCGAGTCGTCCCCTAGCAACTGCAACACCGAGAAGGAACAGGTTTGCAGTGTACAAAAATATTTTCTAAATCCGATAGCTCTGTCGCCTTTCTTTTTCTCCACTATCCGCCTTATTAGGATACTTTTTTTTTCAAAATTCCTCCTATAATTGCGATTGCCACGGCGTACCGATTCTCGTTGAAAAATCAACGAGCGACTCTCTCGTAGTAGTCTAATTAACGAGGCTGGATACAGAACGAATCCTCCCGCGGCGGTCGTAATTTGGCGCTTAGAAAAACTGTCAAATCATTGCGGTCGTATATCCTGCGCGCGTTAAACCAAATTTCTCGGGTGCGGGCGCTTCCTTTTCGATAATGACTGGAGTATAGTCTGTCTCGGGTTTTTAAGGTGAAGAGGTCGCGTAGGCTCCTCCAAAAAAATCAGAGACAAAGGCGTTATATATATATACACACAAGAGCCTAGAGAGACAAGCTCCGAACTGCCTGCGTGTATATAAGCTGGCCGCGCGAGATGAAGAAGCGAGGTTTCGAGACACCCGGGGTGGCAACTCGGTAATTAACAATCCATTTTGTATTCGGCTCTCACCTGATCTCCTTCCTCCTTCGTTCCCCCC
>UELV01081934.1:0-11133 GCA_900490015.1 Megastigmus stigmatizans
GCAGCCCGATCGAGGTGGAAACGCTGCTCGGTACGCCGAAAATCGAGGTATAATCGACCTCGATAGTAGCCCAATCGAGGTGGAAGCGCCGCTCGATTCGCTGAAAATCGAGGTATAATCGACCTCGATAGCAGCTGGATCGAGGTGGAAACGCACCTGGAATCGACCTGTACGTCGACCTCGATTCACCAAATCGAGCTTGGTCACCTAGGCCATCGACGTCGACATCGAGGTAAATCGAGGTGAAATCGAGGTAAATGGAGGTGGAATTGAGGTAAATCCACCTTTATATCGACCTCGAAATCGAGGCTGGAAATCGACCTCGATGTTTTCAACAGGGTAAGCACAAATTAGTTTAAATATTTTAAATTAAAACTGAAATAAAACTCACGTTACTAACAATAGTAATGTCCAAACCACATTTTATGAATACGAATGGTACAGCCCAACTTGAAATTAGATCTGGATGCTCCAAAGCAACATATCTACAAAAAAAAATAAACAATAATTATTATTTTAATATAACACTTATTTCAAATTCATTGTTGAAATTTTTATAAAGATTATAAATTAAGCAGCAAAGTAGCGAAGTAAAACATACGCTATGTGAGGTATAGGCCAAGCTTGCCATGATCAATCCCAGTCTAATGGCTAGTACAAAGGCACTGAGCCATGTGTCCAGTAAAACATAACAATATGTTTAATTCAACAGCATCTACAAATGTTTCACTAATTGGCAGTTACATATAATAACTTGTACATAAAACTAGCACATTATCGATTTCTAAGCGTAAACTTGCTGAAGTCAATGTAAGAGTTGTCAAAGTAAGGAAAAGCATTGATGATTCTTCACAATGAATCAATAAAAGTGCTCCAAATAATACACTAGCAATCTAATAAATTATTGTTATTCCAATACGTGCCTTACATGCAAACAGCAAAACACTAAGACCGAGGGGCGCGCTAGTTCTTATTCTTTTGCCTTATTATCGCGGCTACTTACTAAAAAAGCGCGCCGCTGGAGTCAAAATTCCTGAGTGACTGTCGCATCGTCAAAGACGAACGACGCCAACAGTCAGCACGACGCACCCCCTCCCTCGCTTATCTGCTCGTGAAATTCGCGATGTGCAAAAAGGACTTGTACGCTCGAGGCTTGCCCTCTTCTGCTCTAACCACGGCCTGCCTCGGAGCAACCCAACACGACCGTCTGTCGGTGCGTCTATCAGCGTCACGCGGTCGTATCTAAATTAACTCTACTTCACCATTAACTATCCAATAAGTTTATAGTTTATTTTATATTGCAAGTGCAAAAACTTTACGTTAAATTTATGAAGTGCGGAACTGATTTTCCCGTTCCAGCAGCATCGTTGCTCTCTTGATTTTATCGAAGCGTCTGATTTGTATGGCTTTATCTTTCTGCAGTTTTACATTGCGTTTTCCGTAGTCAATATCTATTATTTCCTATAACCCTTTGTATTCTACGGCGTATTTTCCTTTTTGCGGCTCTTTTAATAAATAAACCATTTCGCCTGTGCGAAAATGCTTTGTATTTAGCCTTCTGTTGTAGTAATACTTTGTCCTGTATTTTGCCTGCACTTGGTTCATGCCTGCGAGAGTTTGAAGTTGACTCGAATTCTCTGTAAGATCTGCTATGTATTCTCTATAGGTAACCGTTCTCCCTCGTGGAAGAAAATCGGCGGTGTTGGCGCTGTTCTGCCAGAAGCAAGTTGTTGCAGCACATACGCTGTGCCCTCGAGCTCCGTGCTTTTATATACGTGCATGCATAAACAGAATCATTCACCCCATTCGCTTATCTCTTGCACATACGCTTTTTTATATTCCGTGAGCGTGTAATGCACTCTTTCAATGGCGCCTTAGCTTTGTATTTATGAATTCTACATAATCTCACAAATTCGTTTAGTAGTTTGTTTTGGAAATGAGTTCCTTGATCGGAAAGTAGTGCGGCCAGTGGTCCGAAGTAGCATATAACTTTCCTCTCCTCGTCACTCTCGAAGTCGTGCGCGCGCTGTCTCTTTCGCTCTAGTCGGTGTTCGCGCTGGCTCTCACTCGCTGTGGCTTGCTCGTACATTTTCTCGTAGCGTGTGTGCGCGCCGATGTTCGGCCGCGCTGCTAGTTATTCAACTACTCTTATGCAACTTGGTTTCGTTTCTGCGCGTGCGCTCTATGATCCTTGGGCCTGCTTCGTTTTATTCCGATTGACTTCATTTATTTCTTTAAATCTCTGTACATCATGTTGAATATTTCTTGGCATCGTGTGCTTCTCTCCGATGCCTTTATATCTTGTACTCGGGCATGCGTGTACATGAAAAAAACAGTAATAGAAATGCGCGATTAAAGTCGGTTCTTTTGAAAATGTTTCGGCCAGTGTCGTTGGACGTTCGGTCTCCGTTACTCAGTACGCTTGCGGACTAATTTTTATATTTATTTAATTTATTAAGCAAAATGCTACATCATAAACTCTCCTCCCCTAAACCGGGACACTCCCTTGAGTAGACCGCCGTTTAACAGAAAAGGAAAGTTACTTGGGCTTTATGCGCCTCTTTTGTCAATGATCTTAACCGAACGTCCACCGACACCCACTTGTGTACTTCTTTCTACCCAATAGACTTATATTCCTAATTATTATGTTTACGCTACTTCGAGTACAAAATAAACTGCATTCCTTTGTAACCCTTGCCGTTACCACCAATAAATTACCTAAGGGCCTCATGCATTCATGAAATACAAAGATCGCAACTCATTACTGTGGGAACATTCCTATGGGACCGCGGGGTCGAATTTACCCTTGTCTATCGACAAGAATCGTGGTGTTCTCGCTCTGGGGTAATTTCTGGTTCTTGCGCTTTCTGGCTCCGGCGATATTCTGACTCTTGGTGATGGACTTACTCGTCCTCTGGAGAGTTCTTCCTCTCCTCAAACAGTGCTTTTAATATCAAGTTTTGTGTTTGGAGAGGGAGTCTCTTCAGATCGTCCAGAAGCTCGCGAGCTTCTCTGATCCAATTCAAGGCCCTTGAGGCATGTTTGTGGGTGGATGGTCGACCCGCTGACGTCGAGCGAGGTTGGGCGGCATCCTCTTGTACCCGTTGGCTTCATCGTGTAGCCTCTGCTCCGACACATCGTGACGACGTTCCCCGCTCGACCGTCCAAACGAGCTCGCCTTCGGCATGTCTGTCTGGTGTTTCAATTGTATCTCCTGGGCACGCAACTGTCTCAACTGCGCTTCGGCCCTTTAGCGGTGTTGGCGTTGTACGTCTGCGCAGCGGGGGCAGTTGAACAGTGTGACCCTACTTCTGCCACCGTTTGGGCAGAACTGGGCCGGAGGTAAGCGGCATTCTGCTGGTATGCATCCCATTTTTAGTAATTGAAACACGAGTAGAGCGGCGGGTCGAATTCGAAATCCAAGGGGATGGAAGCTATTCCCCCTAACATGGCCCCGCGGCCCTTTTTTTTGGCTGAGTGGCGTAGCGTGTTGTCGGCACTCGGTCGGTCGGCATAGCTTCTGTCACGACAGGGCGGCTGGATGACCCTGGTAGTGATGGGGGCGACCCTCGCCGAGTCTCGTTGACGGAGGAATCTCAAGCTTTTTTTTTCTCATTATCATTCGACTAATCACTCGGTTGCGGTAGACCTTCGTGAAATTCTAGTCTCGAACCAGCTAATTTAGCGAGGTCAGTGCGATACGCGTCTTGCCACTCTGCATAATAGAACAATATACGGTCAAAGTATACGTCGCACATCTCGGGTAGGTGTGCGAGGAATCTCTTTACGAATATTGTTTTACCGCATCACGTAGGCCCGCACACGCAACACGTAAACGGAAGTTTCCACCGCGTGTCGATTTTTTGAACTGACGACTGCGGCGGCGGGCGCGGACGTCCCACGCGGTTTGATCAGCTGATTTACGCACGGGCTGTAAATAAGCTTGAAACCGGCGGTGATCAGCTTATAACACCGCGGTGACTAGCTTATAACCACACGGTGATTAGCTCATCCACCGCGGAAACGTATCAGCTGATTCAACGCTGACCGTGGGAGTCAGATGACTTTTTTTTTGTTATCTATAATTTATAAAAAACATATTTTTTAAAAAAAGGAAATCAGGGTAATTTTATTTTACAATATACTTATTTTCTTTATTGACATACTTTTATTTACATAATTTCCATTAAAACTAATTAATATTTTTATAACCAAACGGTAGAGATAGATTTTGCGAGATATATCGCCTCTTCTTCATGACGATGCAGCAAGTTTTAAATTTTTCTCGCGTTACAATTTCATGTACATTCGTACGTCGTATAGCATTAAACTTCAATTTAATTTTACAATTTTCAGAATTTGTCTCTTCTTGTTTTTTAAATGCGTCCAGAACAAGTGCTTCGATACTTGTTAAATTAATTTTTAACGAATTCTTAAAATTTAAAGTAACCCCTTTCAGTTTACAGCATTCTACATTTTCACCGGTGGGTGTAATTGCACGAAAAGCATAAAATTTTGGTGCTGCACATGTCATTGTATCTATGTAAGTACCGGGCGCGTGAGTACTTAGTTCGTCTGTCATTTGCCCTAAAATATCGCCTAGTACTGGTTCGTACTCGGTAGGATCATCGTCGTTTTGTTTCACAAAAATGCATGAGTCGGTGTCGCAGTACAAAACGCGTTTCCCAAGTTTCACCATGTGTCTATATAGATCCAGTCTGGCTTGGGCCGTAGTATAGGCGGCTATAACCGTGTTAGTGTTAGGTGCCGAATCGACAGCCTCTTCACGGAGTTGCCAGTTAACGTACAAGATATCGTCATTTACCGGTAAAACACTGAGGACCTCCTTATCCGGACAAAGTAACAGTTTTAGAAGAGCTTCGCGCGATTTCACAATTGTCGTTTGTTTCAAATTGCTTCGTTGTCCAAACTTTCCCCAGAAAGAGTTTAAACAGAGTTTTGCTACTGCTCTCAAATCAGCATTTTTTTCAATTTTATCGCCCTCCAAAACGATACCCTCGTTCTTCTGATACTCGCGTAAATACTCATCTTTCCTCGTCTCGTCTACGCACCAATCCGGCCATCCGCTAGCTTCTTGCTTTATTTTTAAGAATGTATTTATATAATCTACAAAAAGACCACCGGTTTTACGGTCGAATTGAGTCGTTTTATATTGCCATATAATATGTAACTCGCTTATTCGATAACCGAGCTCTATATATTTACGTAATTCATTGACTACCCACGTACCTCTAAATTCTCGATCAGCAATATTCTCGTGAACACAATCGCCTTCGCGCATTTCCTCGCAACAAGTTCAGCAAAGCGCGAAAAGTAAACGGCCGTGCATTTTCACTGGTAGTAGACGTAAATACAAATTACGAGGAGGTAAAATCTTACATTTAACAAGTCCCTCGACTCGCCCCAGATTATTGTTATCTCCTCCTGTAAGATCGCGACATTCGTCCCATAAATATATTACAGGATGCCCCAGGGGAAATACACCGCGCTTGCGCACGTTAAGGTACAAAGAACATATATCGGTGTACTTGATTCGCTCGCGATCACGTACTTTGTAATAGGGAACGATATTTTCGGTGCGTCCACCAAAAAACGCATCGCGCGGATTTAATGTAATTTTATTCATTATTGGATAATTGCGCACATATCAAGCTATTTCGGGGTTCTCGAGCTTCATGTTATCCAACTCACATTCCCATATGAAGAGGACGGTGTATCCACACCATCGAATTCTTCGTAATTTGGCTAGAATATTTTCGTAGACCTCATCGAAAGATCGACCTTAAGATACGCGCTTATCACGATATACAATTTATTACAATTAATTAAATACAATTAATGAAAAATATAATGAAAACAATTTATTTAATTTTAATTGACTTGATAAAAATTTGAATTAATCCTCCGGAGGACCACTTAAACACTCGCGCGCTCTCTCGAGTTGATCGGTCAAATTTGCCTCGTTATATAGAGGTGATTCGGGGTCTTCCACTAAATTGTGCAACCACCTCAGTTCTCGGGCACCGCTAACGTTCCGTACTCTCTCCGCGTAAACTTGAAGAGTATTGGAATTGAGATGCGATATCTCATCCACTCCGTTTTCTTCACGTCTGATCACTTTAAAACAATAAAAAAGTTTTCGCGTTATATTTTTTTTTAAAACAAATGTAAATGGTTAATTTAGGGGGTACTTACATTCGTTAACGCTGCGATCGAAAAAGCCCCTTTCATCGAAACGGTGGTACGTCATCCGCATCCTATCGGCTATGCGATGGTACTCTCTATCTCGCGGATTTACTGGTGTCGTATAAAAACTTCGAAGAATTTCGCCTCGTGTTCGACCAGTCCCCTCGATATGTTCCTCGTTATTACTATTTACTGCACCAGGCTCCTCTGATGGGATATCATTTAGTTCAAACACTCTAAAAACAGCAGGTAATGGTTCTCTGTAATTAATTAGCAATGATCGGCCCATCCGTCCAACCGGTCGACCCTATCCAATCATTCTATCTTCATCCGCTTCACCGTCATCAGATGAAATCAAAGCTTCGCTTCTGTAATCTTCATCCGCAGACTCGGTATCCGTGTCTTGGACTTGATTTTCGACTTGTTGCGCCTGCATACCGTTTTCACTTAATGAACCCACTTGCGCTTGCAAACTGCTATTAATTTCACCATTTTCACTATTTTGCACTGTATCACCGTAGTTTTCCTCTTCGTCTTCTTCTTCTTTTTCTTCCTGATCAGTTGTAGCGTCTTGCTGAGCCTGCATACCGTTTTCACTTAATGAGTCCACTCGCGCTTGCAAACTGTTATTAATTTTACCATTTTTACCATTTTCACTATTTTGCACTGTATAACTGTAGTTTTCCTCTTCTTCTTCAGAAATTGAGTATCTAGAGCTAGTTCGATTCGGTTCGAAATACGTCATGTCGCTATCGCTATCGATGTCATTCAGCAAAGCTTCCACCGGTGTGAAAAAAGAAATAATGTTTTCTCATATGAAAAGAGCGTAATAGACAGATAGAAAAAAATATTTTGTATAATGAATTAATAGTTAAGGGATAACACCACTCTAGAATTTTCAAAAAATTGATTTTTGGTTTAAACAATACTTTAGACTCATAAAAACAATAGCCAATTGGTTTTATATTGGAATAAAATGTTTCAAAGGTTCAATTACATTAAAATAATAATAAAAAATATATTTTTTTTTTATACTTCAATATGTGTTAAATGAACTCTTTAAAAGGAAATACTATTCCTTTTCCCACGCTCCCAAAATAAATTGTCAAAATTAGGCTTCTTTTCGGCCGTTAGAGTGGTGTTATCCCTTAAGAATTTTTTTTTTAATTTTTTAAACTCCATTGTTTAACACGTACCGCTGGTTTCTTCGTATTCCCATATCAAATATATTAGTACGTGATTGTACTGCATATTCATAGATATTACGAATTCTGCTGCTGTTGATATCGCCAATGCGTTTTTATGGAAAAACAAACGATGTAATCTCGCAATTCCTCGAAACGTGCAACAAGACAAAACGAATCTTAATTCATACATCAATCCGATAACATGTCACGACGCAGCCCGTTATTTTTTAAAAAGTTCACTATTTGAAAAATTGTAGCACGAAAATTATCCTCTACAATATTCCTCATCATGTTTGATGTGTATAAGCAAGAAAGCTCACTCTGCATAGCTTGCATCGGTACTGAGTGCCCTTGCTCGAAAACGAACCGCGCTTTTCGCTTACACCTAGGGAGACAGGGGGATAAGAAGTAGACGTTTTCCAGATTTTCGCAGTTCTCTCTCTCTCTCTCTCTCTCTCTCTCTCACCACCACGGTGATATTTCCACTGTATCAAACATAAATCTTCTCAAATGTCCATAAGACGAATGCCGCGATATTCCGTGTGAAAATTACAAACTGTCAAAATGCATAGTTTTACTGTAGGTTCTGAACGAACATCTGCCGATCACCTTGCGATCTTTTAGGATGTAGAGGTCCTTGTCCACCCGTTTGCATAGAGACTAGCCTTATTGAATTAGCTCATCTGTGTTTTACTACAGGGTTATTGCACTCACCGAACTAGCTGATCGTTTACCCGAGTCGAGTAATAGGTGCAAACCAGATGTCCGGCCTGTTTAGGACTAAATACTACTACGCTCATGAGGAAATCTGAAAATGCGTTTTTTTTTATCGCTATACCTGGAGGTTTCTTGCCTAGTCTTCTTCTTCAAACCCTTCATTCTCAGTTTTCTACAGCTAGCGCTCGCACGCTACTATTTTATTCGTTTTTCCAAAGTTTTCTTGTTCGATTCATTTAAAAAAAAAATGGCCGGTTCGGTAGAAATTAATTTCGATTTTGAAAAGTTCGTGCAGTGGATTGAGTGCTGGAGTGAATCTACGGCTCGTACAGAGCAATTACCGATACTCGCGGGCCAATCGGAAACCGTCACGGAAGATTTTATCTTCGACGAGGTGGACATGTGCGCTTTGCGTGAAGTTGTGCGTGCGGGTGTGAACGAAGTAAGTGCAAGTGAAGAACCACCTGAGGAAGTGTTAGAAGACATTATTTTCGGAGATTTAGATACGTGTGCTTTACACGACCTTATTGGTGAGGTAGATAGTGATATCAGTGACGTAAACGTATCGCAGGAGCCGGTACAAGAAATAATAAATTCTGCAGCAGCAGAATCCTCGCCGGATGATGGCGAAATCAGCGCGGTAATAAAAGCAGCTCTTTCAGAGCTGGAGGAGTATGCGCCTCCTTCGGATATGGAGCAAGATTACTTGGAGATCGACACGAATGTACTCGAGGCACCAACAGAAGTACCACCAATCACTCAGCCGCAAATAAGAGATTTCGATGCGATAATCTCTGAGGCCGTGGAGGGATTTGACGAGGAAGCGGCTGAAGAGGACGATATTGTAGAGGTGACTGTAGTGCCTAGAAGAGTATTTTCACGCGGGGAGGAGTTCGCCGAAATCCGTAAGAAAATAAGCAAGGTAACGCAGTTAAGTATACAGATCGTACGCTGCATGAAAGAAGCCGACGAGGCTTTTGATAAAAAATCATCGAGAATCGCCAAAAAGAATTATAGAACTTAATGCTGGGCAGTCCTTCTCTTCATGAGTAACTCAGTCATGTTGGAGAGCAGCCGACACGGGGAAAATTTCAAGAAGTATTAATGAAGCTAATACAGCTTCAAGTGAAGCTTAACGCCACGTAAGTAACATATATATATTTAATACCATAAAATTTAATGAATTTTTAAAAATATAAAAATTTATTCTTTTTTTTGTTACAGCTTCTCCTACGCACTTCCAAAAATGATTCAAAGTGCGATTGAAAATAACGTCATGAATGGTGCTTGGAAGGCCAAAGGCGCGCAAACAAGGAGTAGTAATACGTGCAATGCAGATCAAGATGCGCAAATACTAGCGTATCCCGACGGAGATGAGGATTTTTTAAAATTATTAAAAAAACTAGGTTTAAAAATATTTTAGCTAGATCGAATAAAAGTATGTTGTTGAATTGTAAATTTAGTAGGCCACGAATATGAAAATGTATTTTTTTTAAAAATTGTAAATATTTTTGAATTGTCATATTTTTAATAATTACCAATTATTTATTTTAAAACGTATTTTCAAACAAAATGTAAATATTTTTAAATGTAACATTTTAGTAATATAATTTCCAATTATTTTATTCACCCCAATTGTACCGTGTTTTAATTTATTATTCTTCCCTCTCTATATTTTTATTGTAGTTTACTACAAAATAAAATAAATGCTTCAAGAGTCATAACATCCCATCATCGACTCTCTCACTGTCTGTCTGTCTCTCTCTCTCTCTCTCTCTCTCTCTCTCTCTCTCACTCTCTCTATCTCTCTCCTCTCTGCCCATCGTCGCTAGCAATTCAGTCGCCTTTGAACCTTCGAGCAGGTCGGATCGCAGCAGCAGCAAGTAAGTATCGATAGGGTCAGTGGCGGGCCTTGCGCCCCCACTCTGACGAGCGCGCTACAGCAGGAATACCCTATATACATAGGTATAGAAAGACAGTAATACCCCCTCCCTCACCAATCCAAACTCTATAGCAGAGCGTCCAAGTATCCTTCGGCCAGCGTCTGACTCCTCTCGCACTAAGGGTGGGGAGAACGCGCTATACTAGTCACCTCTCTACTACTCCCCCTCCCTAGCCCTCCACGAACAGTCCAAGCGAGAATCCTCCGACACCTCGCGCTATTTCGGGTTTCCCCCTTCCACTCGCCCCTCCACATACCCCCTCCACCACTGTCTCTCTATACCTATGTATTAACTACTTACACCGATCCACGGCTATTCAGGTTTCTTGTAAGTAGTCCTTCTGCGAATTTCTCTTGGGTTAATTTACTCCTTTGTATAGCATTCGACGATCTCGTGAGTTGCTGAAAATCTACCTAATAATTTTTGGGTGGTCTTTTATTTTTTGTGGAGTTTGTACGTTTCCATTTCCTTCTGTGTCTGACATGATTATAATCTGTACCTAGAAGGGATTGAAACTGGAAATCTGTACTCATAGAACAGGAAGGCAAAACAAAATTTTTGGTCTCTTCACTGGTATCGTCAAACAGGCTAGAAGGAGGGAGAGACTGGGCAAGACCCACATTTGGGTATTGCACTAACAATCGCAGAAAAAATCGAGATTGCTTGCCTATTTACCTCATCACACTCTTTTCCAATATATTCGAGTATTAGGTGATAGTTATATAAAAGAATAATTTCAAATGGCTAGGACCATATTGATTTATCTGGATTTGGGACATAAAAAAAAAAATATTCCGTTACTGGCTTATACTGTAATCATGATTATTCTTGGTATGCTGATTTCTCCTCTTGCTGGATATTATCTGGTGTTTTTGATATAATCTATTTCTGGCTCTTATATTTGGGGTATGTATGTTAATTATCAAATATACCATATCTGTAAATATATATATATGAGGCGTTTCACGTCAACTCTCCAAGCACGGCGCGCGAGCGCCAAAACACGCTGTGTTCAACTCGTGTTCAAACTACCTAAATGAACTCAACAAAAATATGTAAAACATAGATTTTGTGTATTT
>UELV01081935.1:0-30966 GCA_900490015.1 Megastigmus stigmatizans
TATATATATATATATATATATATAGGTATGCATTTCACTTACACAACCTACGCGCCAATCGATGTTTTAAAAGAATAATATTGACTATCTCTTTAACGAAATCTAAATTTTTCAAAAAATCTCAATTGTAGTTAATTGAATATCCAGATAATAAAAAAGTTCTTCATAAGAGACCATGTTAAAATTGAAAAATATAAATATTTTTTTCTCGTTTGTGGCGTCACACAAATTTAACTGTAACATATGACATATTAAAGCTTTTATCTACAAACCAGTAAATATTTATTAAAATATAAATTTTGGATCTGCTATCGGTAGAACCTTCTTAAACGCTAAATGTTTGTAACTATATGCTCGACCGGCATGCTCTTAATAATTACAGTAACATTATATATCATTTCGAAGATAATGAATGACTTTATAAATTCTAGATTCAAACAAATAATCGATTAGCATTACGAAACCATTTCGAGTGATCGATTTCTTTATCTACGAGATAGTGCAGAAACGTTGAGTGGCATAGATCGACCGAGATACGTAGCTTTTCCCATACTTTATTGAATAAAAGTCTGTAGAAGTTAAATAGATAGGTAATTATTGCTTTTAAGTATTTTCTCCTTTACTGACTGCGTTTTCTATTCTTCTAAAAGAGACCAACTTTTACAGTTGTACAGTGACTTCCGTGCTTGGCATCCTACGTACTGATAGAATCTCTTTAATACTTTTTCCGTTTAATATTCGGCTCAATTTGCACAATGTTAAAATATTGAAAATTGAACAAAAAAAGTCTGAAACGATAAAAGTCGGGAACTATACTCGACGGGCTTCATCTAACCATAGTTTATACCCCATAGGTAGTGTACACTTATTTTTTTTTTATCCGGTTACCCTTACACCGTTTTCTTCATGTATATAAATTAATATACATACACTAAATATTCTATACATTGATGTCCATACACAGAAAGTAGCATGATAAAAAAAGAACAATAGATTGGCACTTATCTCAAATTTCTTTTTGTCGATGCCAAATATTATGAAAATTGCGTTCCTTTATTTTTATTCTAAAATTTGAGGACGGAAGTATTGATTTGTTGTAAAAATGTTATAAGTGAAAATTGTAGACCAAAAAACTATTATTTGCAAAATAAAACTTTTCTCTGTTGAACTCTTTTTGCTGTAAGTTATTCCTGCTCAGTTAAAACTAGGAGAACGGTCAAAAATGTTTAAATTAGCGCAAAATAATTTTTTCATGCTTTCACATAAAAATTATTAATTTCTCATAAAAGTATTCAATGCGAAAGTTGTACAATGGAAACAAAATTTTCTCTGTTGATTACATTTGGCTAAGAGTGAAATCAGTAAAAAAAGGTAAAAAACGCTTTAATTAGTTCAAAATAGGTGTGAGCTTGGTAAATTTGAATATTCATATTATACAGAATATCCCATTTTAAAAGTGAAACCTTACTAACTTTCGATAAACAAAATTTCTGGAAAAGAAGTTTCAATAAAAGTTGTGGGATTAACAAGGGAAGACCACGATAGTCATTTTGAATGTTATTTGAAGGTCATATTTCGTTTTGTCGATGGGAACCCATATTTTTTACTTTAGAATTGAAGACGACGAGAAATATATTTTATGTTCAAGAACGTTATTGGTCATAGGTTAAATTTTGAAGGGAAAATGAGGGTTTCTATTTGAAAAACGAAATTTCACCGTCAAATAACCTCGAAAATGACCTTCGAGGTCAAGTGGTAGATCAACCTGAGATTGTTCCATTGAAACTGAACAACTTTTAGCTGAATTGTTTTTCTCAAAAAATGCATTCGTAAAAAGTTATTCAATTACAACTTTTAAAATGGGACGCCTTGTACATAAACGTCCATAAAATAGCCGGCACTAAATTTTTCATGGTGATAAAAAAGTATACGTGATGTGAGAGCGTGAAGCGCTAGAATCATCGGTTGTGCCTAATATACAAACAGAAATGCCAGATTCGACAGTGCGTCAGAGCTAAGTGCTAAGGCAGTGTGCACAGGTAGTTAATAATTATGCTCTTTAATTCATACAGGTAAAGAAACCAATACAAGATTTTTTCACTTATTGTAAAAGCGCCACTATTAAAATATTTCATTGTTTCATAGCAGAAACTGGAAAGTAATTCATTCAACTGTCAATATGCTAAAATGAATAACATGAAACTTAATACGTTACATGTACTTTATATGTATCAGTTATTTTCAAGCAGTTTTTCCTTAAACCAAGTAGATTCTTCTAATAATTCAGAAATTGTGTATGAGGGAATGTACAATGGATTTCAAGTATGAACGTAAAGATAGATACCCACTTACACTATTTATGTAATTTTAAATATTATTTGTCATTTTAGTCCGATGTATTTGACCTGTGTTTCTCTCGTAACGTTGAATCTATTGTGATGATCAGAAACTGGAGTATCAGCAACCATCACACGGAATTTCATTCAATTCGTAAGTCTGTGTATCTACTCGGAGTAGAGGAAAAAAATAGTTTTAACAGCTATAATGCGGAGCGAGAAGCTTACGTTGCGCATAATGATCACATTAAAAGACCACGAGGAACCATATTTATTATCGAATCAACTGATACCACTTTTTTACAATTGGCATTGACTAAATTAAAAAAATCTAGATGGTGGAATGTTGATGCATTTTTTGTCATAAACAGCATTCCATCATTCAATAGCTGTCGATATGCTTATACATTTTTCAAAATCATTTGGAAATTTAATATATTAAATGCAATTTACGTGTGTTACCATCCAACTTATATATTAGGATTATATACATTCAATCCATATAACGAAATTGGGCCACGACTTTGGAAAAAAATTGGAAGCTTTATACAAGCAAATGGACATCCATTTACAATATTTATGAATTATTATCGACGAACATGTAAGTATTATGCTTTCTATTTTCAAAAATCTTTAGGAATTCATGTAATATTCTACAGAGATGCATGTATACTTGTATCATCTAGATGAACCCATGATCTGTGAAGCAATTAAGTTTGATCGAGCCCGAGACCTGAAGAATTATCCGATAAAAATAGTTGAACTGATCTGGAATGCAACTGTGATTACTGACAACGATGAATCTTACGAGAAGAACATCTTTGATACCGCTCAAGGGATTTCTCGCATAATTTGGAAATATTTACACGCTAACATAAATGTTACATATTTTTACACAGGCGATAGCGGAATTATCGACGAAAACGGCACAGCAACTGGTATATTGAGTGATGTCCTTCGAGGTGAATATGAGAGTTGTGGTGTAGGTGATTATCAGCGCGGTCTTTGGAAAAATGAGGTTATAGTCTATCGGATAACAGGACTTTGCTTCTTTACCAAGAAGCTTCGAGTCACAATAGCAGAGGTACTGTCTACAATATTCTCACCTGGAATTTGTTTGAGTCTAGGTTTACTTTTTATCACTACAACGGGTGGTTTGTCTTTGCTGATGAAAATGAATTACGTTGTGGTCGTCCTGGATGTTCAACGCGCAGCTGTCGGTTCACGCATGATAACGCAGAGGTTTCAAACATCTACCAGGAAATGTGTATTTATTTTAATGGTGTTTACTTTTATGGCACTGAGCAGTTATTTGAACAGCCAGCTTAGTGCCATGATTTTAATTGCGTCTACTCATGGTAAAAGCATAAAAAATATCAAAGATGCAATTACAGACAATTATACTGTTTATGCACATGACTACTATCTCCAGTTCTATGAAGAGAGTCTCTTTGATCATGCAATAACGAAGATTTACAATTTTGCTCAATGCATAGGATTAGTTAAATGTAATTCTAAAGTCACGTGCATAAGCGATTGTGTATTAGCTAAAGATGCTAGAGAGTACTGGGATGAGGAGCTGCATGTTTCCAGGGATGAATTTTTCGATAGATACATAGTGCAAATGCATCGCGAGGATTCACCGCTCCGTAAAAGAGTCGCTACAATTTCACTTAGGATGTTGGAACATGGCTTGCTGCAATATGAAATAAATATGGAAAAAATTCACTTTATGAAACCGCCGACTGAAACTTATAATAAGATCTCGTTTCGTCAGTTGATATATTCATTATGCTTATTGCTATTTTCATATTTGTTCAGCACTTTAATATTCTTGATTGAATTATACATTAATTCTATGATGAAATTTGTCATGAGATTTAAATTAAGAGTGAAGAATTGGATTGATGGTCAAATATGTATTATAAAAAGTTGTATAAAAAAATGAAGCAGTAATGACTTGTGTCTATTTATCGTCACAGATATGTGAAACAAAATTGTTATTTGCATTTGTGTAATCTCGTCACAACTAACATCCAACTGAAAAAATAGTATATTTCAAACCGTCGAAATGCATATCGACTAAAGTTTTCATATCATCTATAATATGCTTGTAATTATACAATTGTAATGGATGGTCTTTATTACAAAAAGAGAAACCGCAGTCAGAGAAGAAAAACATATTAAAAAGCAGCAATTACTTATCTTTTTAACTATTGCAGACTTTCATTTAGTAAAGAACCGGGCAAAAAGTTTGTAATTCGATTGATCCATGCCATTCAACGATTTCGCACTAACTCGTCTAAGAAGTAGTCGATTATCCGAAATGTTTTCGAAACGCTAATCAATTATTTGTTTCGACGTGGAATCTAAAAAGTCTAAATGATATGTAATTTTATTGAATTTATTAACGATATTTAACACTTCTTTACGTGCACGCAATATATTTTTTTATACAGCAACCTTTGCACTGTTACCTTTTCGTATGTAAATAAATATATACAGTAAATATTCCATATATTGAGGTTGGTCCACACTTTTATTCATATGAATGTCTCATTCTTGGTGCAGTTGCGTGTCTACATGAATAAAGCATCTCTTGCAGTGTCGTCTGCGACAATGTTATCACAGTGCACTATTATACATATGAAATATGCATTATTATTATACAAATTTATTTCTACTGATATTCAAAACTTAAAAATACAGCTGATATTGTAGATCTAAATTACAAAAAAAAAAAAAAATCATATTAAAAAATTAGATTTGAAGAAACTGAGTTTTATTCTTAATCTGTTTAAAATTGGTTGCAGTCAAGGATTTTGTTTTTCTCACTAAGCTCATCCATCTGCGAGGCTTTCTTATACTGTACGCTAATTGCGAGACTTTCAGGCAATCATGGCAAATTTTAGGTATAACAGCCGATCTCCGCGTATTCCATTTTTCTCGTATTAACCTACATAAACTACTTTCGAATATTCAGCTGATCCGCGCAAAAGCGCACACACAGCGATAATCAATGAAACCGAGTTTTCCAGCGGCGATCGATCGCTCAAAGCTGGAATGATAAACAGCTGTAAGTAAAGCGTACGAAAACAGAAGCGGCGGTGAGACGCTTCCTCTATAATCGGGAAATCGTGAGCCTCTCTCTCTCTCTCTCTCTCTCGCATCTCGTTAAGTCGCCTTCCGTCACCCACTGACCTAGTAGGAGTCAATTTCACCGCGGCTTCTCTACACGGCTATCGGATTTTTTTTCTCTTTCTCTTAAGCGTGTGTATACGAGTAAAAAAAATAGAGAGGACCGCGAGTTTTTTTTTTTGAGAGTATTGAATCGTGTCTGGGAGTTTTTGCAGGGAAGGATGAGATATTCGCTGGATGATCGACGTAGAGGTTTCTTGAGTGGTTGGATTAATTGACACTTTGAATTAATGGGGCTACGACGTTGTATGGAGGTAATCTGCTGGGCTATAGGGAAAAGTTTTTGCGGTTGAGTTTGTGTGCGAGGGCTTTTTGCGGTATATGAACGGTTGGACCGGATACTTTGGTGCGGATTCTTATGTGGCATTACTTATATTGCGGATAGAAAAGTTTTTTGACGTGCAAAGTTTTAGTTTATTTGGGGTATAAGGCGGGAATTTACTAGTGGACTGGTTATGGAAACGATTTCGATGTGGTTTGACTCTTTGTAAAATATGCAACATAGAGAATGCGTATACGTGTGTTATAAGAATGAAATGAATTTTTTAGATGCGACATATTAAAATAAATTATTCTGATATAGAGTGAAAAAGAATATTTAACTTTTAAAATATGTTAACGGTTCTTTGTAGTAGAGCTAACTAAAAACACTGACTCTAAGTAATGTCTTACTGGATTCGACCTTTATCTACTTTCGTGTATCAGGATAAGGGCTTTTTTTTAATTCCATACTCCTTTCGTCTTTAATTATATACAATTTTTTAAATTTACCAACTCACTTTTAAATTTAACTTTTAAATTTAACAACTAAAAGTTTGAATCGTTAAAATAAACCTGTACTTGATTCTTGAAGTGAGTATTAGTGGATTGATAAAAAAAAAAGGTTTTTTATTAACATAGTATTATTTTTTTTACATTTTAACAACGTTTTTAATAATTTACTTGCAATAAACATTTACATTGATGTATTTTTTATACGTATAAAGATAAATTGTATAGGGATGCCGCAACCCCAAAATTGGACAAAAATTTTGAAAAAATCATTTTTCTGATTATCGTAAATTCTTATTTTATAAGTTTATAAGTACAGCAAAAACAATTTATCGTGCATAGACAAATCGTTTTCAATTTTTATTTTACGAATATAAAATATAAACATTTTTTAACATTGCATAAAATTCTGTTTTATATAAAACTATGTTTTTTACATTATTGATGACTAGAAAGTGGTTCACGCGATGAAGTTTTTATTTAATCGATTGAAATTTTGGGCTCTACTATTCATTACTAAGAAAATTGCGGAACAGAATTATAAACTGATTGGTCTTAATATGTTATGTATAAATATTACATTTTTAATAATAATTTTATGTAATTAGTGCAAGTTTTGGTTTTAAATAATTCTATGCTACAATTATACTCATATTATGTTTTTTATTTTAATCAATTTTTATATTAGTTTTCTTATTTACTCAAGTAAAATTAAATATTATAGGCTTTATAAATTTTTTATTCACTTTGACTTGCACTTTCAAATGACGAAAAGTAAATTAGTGTATGTAAACAAATAAAGAAAATAGATTTTGGTGTGTGAGTATCCGTCATAAATACACTATTTAATACAATAATTCTTTTTTGTTACAAATATTATTTGAGTATGTGTAACGTATTATTTGTCTTTGAGTAAAATTATTTTATTTCTCGATCAGAACTTGCAATTAAATGTTACATGCATTAAAATATTCATTGAAGTATGCAAAGCCGGTATCAATGTAACAACTTAACAAACATTATCAAATAGTAAATGATAAATCAACAACTTTGTGAGTTAAATGCAAAATGTGCATACATAAATATATTATAATATGAAAGTGAGCTACTTAAAACTGGTTGACACCAGTAAAGAAAATGAAACTTGAAGACGAAAGGTATTGGAATAAAAAGTGGAACTTTACTTAATGGGACTGTCTGTAGAAATCAGATGAAATCACATATTTATGAGTTTCTATGTAATTGAGTCAATTAAAAAAAACAGTCGTTAATATTACCGCAAATGACCTTAAAATGACTTAGCTAATAAATTGCAGATTTGAATCGAAATATACTACAATTAGAATGAAATTTATGATATTATACCGTGGGCTACGTTATTAAATTTACGTTATGATTTCTAATTTATGTGCTTATTCATATTGATGATACCATTAAAACTAGTACAAATTTAAAGCAATAAATATCTAGTCATAGAGCCATGAAAATAAAAACAGACTTTTCTATATATTTACTTCCAAAGCAGTTCATTTAGAACACTCAATAATGGAAAAATGTAAGTAAACAACAAAAAAAGTGAAATTCTGTTTTATAACTTTTACTAGAAATCGTTACTCTTTTGTTGTGTGCACTGGAAAAAATTTGTTTCCTCATGGAAGAGTTTATATTCATCACAATAATCCATATATTGAATGTGGTATAGGCATGAAGTTGAACAATTATTATTACATTTTAAAATAAAATCGTTTCAAAGCTATTGGGCTAAGAACTGAAATAAATTCAAACATAAAGATTTAAATTGAATTTGCCATTGACATGCAAGGTGTAGTGTCTCCAGATAATAAATTTTAACTAGATTGTGGATGTACCCTACCCAAATGACTTTGTACCTATGTATGTATAAATAATTAAAAGTTTATTAATATCTCTTCTTTATTGGCATATGATTAATTTTGAAGCATCAACAAGAAATTCATCGAGATGGTATCGAAAATTAAGTTATACAACTCGATATTATTAAATCTTTCTGGCGAAGATTGCTTAAAATTCACAAAACCACGATTTGTTGACACTTTGTAAACACTCTCGCTTTCTAGAGACCCCTTCGAGTGCAATATACGATTATTAAATATATAAGTACTCTCAAAGTGTCAATCACATCTATTATTCTACGTACTCAAAATATTGAGGGCTTATTACAATACAGTTATATACTTATATAACTACTTCACATTTAAGATTATGGATTTAGTGTTAGATTCCTCATCAACATTTGAGGGTATAGCTGTTACTCATAAACTGCAAAATATTAACTGTCGATTGCACACAGTATTTCTCCATATATGCAACGCAGAATAAAGTGAGTCGAGTCCAATATAGTTTCCACGCTTACCGAAGAAGTTCAATAAGGAAATCTATCGGTGTACACAAAAGACTTTTGCGTCCACTGTAGCTGCACATGCAAAATGTGAAAGCCAAGTTACACGCTCTTTTATAACTTTCTGACGCGCAAAAAAAAACCAAATGCAAACATAAATAAAAGAATAACAACGTATCGCGAGGTAAGTTGCACCTTAATTTGTAAGCGCGCGCCTACCTTAAACGCACGTCATCGACATAATCCGCAGCGATAAAGTTCTTAATTAAAACGCTTTGATTAACGCGTATATACACAACAGGCACTTAAGAGTCCAGCCTGAGAATTCGAAAGCATGCGATGGAATGCTAAGCTCGCGCGCGTACTGCCTTCAAAAAACATGGAGCTTATATACATACACATGTAGGAGATAAAAAGAAGATGAGAGGAAGGAGCTATATACGAACGCAGAGAGAGAGAGAGAGAGAGAGAAGCGAGGATCTCAAGGAGGCCCCACTCACGATGAAAAATCGCGAACGAAACGAAAAGTAGAGCGACTACCTATACGTTTAATGAAGTTAGTCTGCCGCGCGAGAGGCTCGCAGAAACGAGAGCTCGCGCGCGCCCGTGTGTCGGAGATATGCGGAATGCACCCGAGTCTCTCTCTCTCTCTCTCTCTCTGCCTCGCGTTGATGAATACCATCTCTCTCTGTTTCTCTCGTGGCCGGCGCAAAGTCCGGTCCTCCAGTAGCAGCAACAGCAGCAGCTCTCAAAATCTCGCGTATATAGCGAGCGAAAGTAGAGAAAGCTGCACAGTCTGGTGACTGCTGCTGCTGTTGCTGCTGCTGTTCTTCTGCACGAGGATCAGCAAGGCCGTTTCGAATGTGTGTATGTGTGTGTGTGTGCGTATGAAAAGGGAAAAAAATTCCAATGCGGATCGTCATTCGTTGGATTATCGCGTGTTTTACGCATTCTGTTCTGCCGTATATGCGATGGCGCCCGCGTGGCCACGGACGAAAATAGAATATTGGAGGCTCCTGTATAGGCTGCTGCATTTATATAACTTACAAGCGAGCGCGATGGCTTTATGGGCCGCGCAGGTTTTGATTTACGACGTAGGATTAACGCGTGCAGTATTTGTACTCGCACCGCGGACCAATGTTCATGCGATGCTGCGCTTCTTCTTTTCTTTCTTGGTTTTCGAGGGTAGGGGAGACTTTGTGGAGATGCGTGCAGGTTAAGAGGATTTATAGTTGGAGGCTGCGGTTGAGAGTAAAAGTTGTCGAGGTGTATTGTGCAGGATTTTTCGGGCTTCTACGTGCTGTCTTTGCGTCTAATTACTGAATGATGTATATCGCTCAAATTAGCCGCGAATTATTCTTTTTGCTTTCGATATAGTTATTCTTTCTTGTTATTGATTTTTAGTCTCGAAAGTCAAGGATAAAAGTAAAACATAATATTATGTAATCTGGTGTGTGTTGAAAATTGAATCATTTACTTGAACTCCTTTTTAACTGTTGCACACGTTAATGTATCGATAAAAAATTTTCCACGGGTTCTTACTCTAAAGCTTAAGTCTATTGCTACAGTATAGTCAATTTCAACAAATTCTACTGTTATTTATTCAGTCATTGTATAAAATATAGAAACAATCTGGAGGCGATATACTGGCTGCATTATCCCTGGGTATAAACTCGATAGCATCGCGCTACTGTACTTAGAAGTACTCGGTTTAAACTTTCAAAAAGCCATAAATTTCATTAAATATTTAACGGAATTGTAGCAATTTCGGTCCCCTTGGCAAATAACATTTTCGTATATCTGCTCCTGGCAATCTGTGAGTCCGTGGCACTGCGCAGGGTAGCGTATATAGCGTGTAAGGTGTATACCATTAACTAAATATGTAAGCAGAGAGAGAAAGCTCTAATTCAAGTCAATTGCCAACTTTTTACCTCAATTTTTATCTAATGCTGTATATATGCTCGATTAACTGTCCAGGGAAATTGTACATTGCGCAACGCGCGCATGACACCAGATCTATTAACAGAATTTCAGATTAATATATACAGGTGTTATATGTATATATTAAGCTATTGATGGATTTTTTTTATTTTAAAATTGGTAATTTCAAATAACAACGTTGAGGATTCAGTTAAAGTAAATTATATTCGGTGCGGATGAGGGATAATGACGAAAGGTAACTTGAACAATGTTGACTTTTATTGGGGCCAGCAAAATGTACGTACATAATAAACTAGGTTTGTCTTAGAAACTCATATCAACGTATCATGTAATGTACAATAACTATTGTCGGATTCGAAAATACCTACACATATACAATGTAATTTTAATTTCTTGAAATACTATTTAGCATTTTAAAATTATCCTCACCACATTAATAGCTTCCGCAATTGAAACGCGACAGCTTTTTATATTTTATACAATTAGTTGGGACGCGCAGTTAACAGAAATAGGATTCAGGAAAAGTAATAGTCCCACAGCACACATTTAACTTAGCGTAGAAAAGTTTCTTTGTCTCCGCCGCGACGGAGCGAAGTAATATCGCCACGACAATATCTCTCGCTGGCGACCAACTCAAATAAATCAGCCGCTAAATTGAAATGCGCTTAGGCCGGAATATCCGAGATTGAATTCTGTGTATAACAGGCCATTACTTTACGAGGCATCTTAACGGCAGCGCGCGACAGTTTCTTTATAACGTTAAAGGCTTGTGTGGAATACGAACGCTAAGTAGAACCGCAGTTTATGATGAAAAAGACTGAGAGAGATAAAGCTCGAGCAAATGAAGCGATGAATATTGTTGTAGTCTGGATGTAAAATCATCTGTTGCTTACAGTCGTATAACTAATTAAATGCGCTGTTGTGGCTAGAAAATGGTATTGTGGAATTTAAATTGGATGCATAACCACTATAGGTTTATTTCGTTTTATTAATATAAATATTTTTCTTCCTTTACGTATTGTTTACTTAATGAGTCATAATTAGAGGTTTCTACTTTTAATGAAAATATAATCAGAGTTAATCTCCTGTCGAAGACAAATATTTTAATAAATATTTCATTTATTTGACAAGTAATACATATCACATATATATATAAAAAGTTTTTCGCTTTTTTTTTTGTAGGAAGTAGTTTTTGAGCTTAAAGAAAATGGCGCTTCCAGAAGTACAAAGTTTAGAAAACGGAATCCATATAAACTTTTTGTACATAAAACTTGCAAAACATATAAAATGTACTCTACATATATAAAATACTTTTTGCGGAAACTATTTAAGCTGCCTTTACATTTTCTTCACAAAATTTAGAAATGAACCATCCCATTATTTGACGCTATGTTCCTCGTTAGGAGATGATCAACTGATTATATTGGAGTTTCATTAAATTGCGATTAAATCACAAATGCAGGTGAATAAAACTGAGATCCTGAGGACAGCATATATTAACTGCTCGATGACTTCATAACACAAACACTTTAACATATCGTTCTTGTATATTATTTCAATAGATATAATGGCTAGCTATTCTCTGCTTAGGTCAATATAATACACGTGGACTATACGCGATGATACAACTCTTGTACGAGCATTTCTGAATATGCCTGGGTATACATCTCAAAGTGTTTATTTTCAGGATGTTATGCTTATATTGCTGATTATTATCACAGAGCTTCCTAGTAGTATACAGTGGCAATAGCGAAGTCTCCTTTCGCAAGCTACATTCGCGCGGTGCTTTCGCATCAATGAAACCTCTGCGCGTTCGGGTGTTCATACAAAGGCATTTTATCGCACCGAACGATTATATAAAAAGTTCGATGTCCAATCAGAGTTGCACTTTTTATCATCGTCATTAAGGACAATGATATTTTAACTTTTTTATACGAGCTAATCCCCGGCGCAGCTCGAAAAAAAAAATGCCGCACGCGCACGGGTGAAAAAGTGTATATAACGAGTCCGCGCGCGCGAACCGTCGACGAGGAAAAGTTCATTACGCGCAACTGAATTATAGTACACAGTCTCTCGGGCGGCGATATTTCTGCGCCTCGGTTAAAACCTCGTAACGCGTTTGGGCTTTGACTCTCTCACCTTTCTCTCTCTCCCCCGTCATCCCGTGCGTACTTGCACCGGTAGAGAAAGAGTAGCGAGATCCGCGAACGACTTTTCTCATTACGCGACGCTTGAAAATTATCCTATATATACACGGTGGTATATACAAGAGCGATAATCTTCCGACTCGGTGTGTTTTCACTCGTCGGAGCTGCACAGTGCTACGTGTGTATAAGGCCTTTCGAACGTTACATCGGGCCTTTGCTGCCGCGTGGCAATTCGCGAGCTCGCCGCTGACACAGGAAGCGAAATCGCGCACGACCGAGCACAGCTCGATTGCCCGCTATGAGCAGCTTCCTTCTTTTACTTCGCGCGCTGTATATGTTTCATTTCGATCTACCAAGACCAACGCCGATCTATTATTATATTATTATATTATACTATTATTATATTAGATTGTTATTATTATATTATTTATGCCTTATATTATATACTGAAGCTTGGGCGCGCATGTGTCGTTTTAATGGTGCAGATGAGAAACTGGAACGGCTGCGTGAGCTATGCTGATTGCGGAAATTTTAATATCACCGATAAATGCGAATTCGTGTCGCGTATCCGAGGAGTTGGATTAATTGAAAAACTATATCTTGACGCGCAATTTATGATTTATGCTCGGAAAGAAATAAAGGAGAGCGAGCGAAGCTCTCGTATTCGTATATTGACTTCTTCTTGGCTCCGAGTTTATTTTCTCGGAAATATACTTGAATTCCTCGCGTATATTCTATTATTCTTATCACTTTTGATCAAATTCACCGAGATTGAAACTTTATATACATACATTATCCTTTCTACGCGTATTTTGTATGCCTTTCATTAAAAATTCTTAATCAGTGAGAAAACCAAGATATCCATTTCCAGGTTTTACAAGCACGTGCACATATAACAACAGCGTTAATTAATTTCCTGGCCGTAGCGGCGGAGAGAAAAAATCGCATCTTCGAAAGCTTACGCGAGAGCGGACGTTTTTCTTTTCGCGTAGTCGCTTCCTTCGTTTACGCGCGCATTATGAAAGACTCTTATTGTATTCCGACAAAACAAAGAGTAGTCGGTTGGTGGGCGCCGGGTGGCGGCGACGCGTTGGCCTAACCCACGTGTGAGGAAATTCCTCGGGCGGGTAAAATAGGAACGATGAACCGACGACGTAGCGATGCGCGGCTCTGCACGAGACACCTTTTACTACCTATTTGCCTGCGATTTTTTCTCTGCGTCTTCTCGCGACTTTACGACTTTTCTTTTGTGCTTTTGTTGGAGAGACGCGCCGCTGAGTGGATATTTCACCGCGAGACCGTTTTCTTCCTTTTTTAGGAAATAATATTTATCGTAGCAAGAATTGATTTGAGAGATTTTGTGCGTCCGGGCATTGTTTAGGAGAAGAGAGAGGAAGAAAGTCTGAGCGTTGCATAAAATTTGGTATTTATTTAGAGCCAGTGTTGAATGTGTTCATTCTATTCTATAAAATGTGTAGAATAAGTTAAACACAGCACACATTTAACGTGTACAGGTTATATTGATTGCATAAATTCCTATAAATAATTCTGTGTCTCACGCTATTAATCATGTAATTAATAAGGCGATGATATTTATAGTAGAATTAAAGTATTACATTTTTACATTTTACTTTTAATTATGAAATTAAACGTACTTTTATATTCGACTATGAAATATCTGCGTATATAGACTATAGAATCCGGACACTAATTAAAATTGGAAACTCGATAATTAGATCTTTGATATTTCTAATTAAAATGCAATTTCAATTTTAGATTTAATTATACATTGGGATGTGTAGCCTTTTTTATAATTATACCACTTGTCAAACTTATGCCTAGTACTATTTCAATATAGAAGAAATAACTAATATTTACTTTATTGTAAAATTGTAAATATACATAAGTCTTTCTGTAAGATCTATTTCTAAGTCTAGTCTACACACTGATCGTAAACTACATATCCAATAACTGACGATGCCGACAGTTAATACGGCATAAAGAACATGCCTATAAATATGTATTAGTAAATCGCGAGAAATTTGTTGTAGTGCGCGCGCATATGAAATTGTTTACTTCGCTCGTGTGGCCGGCGATGACGTTTGCGCGTGAGTCAGCCGTTGCCGAACATTTGCCGAAATAATGCCGAGACCTATAAACAAGGCATCCCATACATATATTCTTGCTTATATCGTTTGAAATTTTTACTCTTGTACACAGTTTAATACTCCAAGCGGGATTATACCGAGAAAGACACTATAACTGCGACAATAGGCCGCAAAAAATCGTCATTTCTATTCAGACACGCGGAAATATTCATTAAAATGAAAATGTACGATATCGCTCTACGCCGCGCTAGGGGAGTCCATTAATGATACAGCCACTTTCAATCGGTACGCGTGCTAACTTGCAAATCGTCGTATATAGCCCGCGTGGAGGGAAGAAGAAGAAGAAGAAGAAAAAAGCGCCACGAAAGAAAGAAGATATTTCTCTAATGGCATGGAAATGGCTTTTGAACGCGACGCTGCGCGCACAGCGACGACGAGACATCGCGCGAGAGGGACATCGGAATGCAATCGTCGTCTTCGGCAGCCGAGTCTCTCTCTCTCTCTTTCTCTTTCTCTCGCCAGTAGCTGCTTACAAGTCTCTGGCTTTCCGAGCCACTCTTACGCTCCTTCGCGCCAGAGTCCTTTTTTCTCTTTTATACCGGTGGATTCCTCTGCGCCTTTTTTTTTCTTTGTCTCGTGCAGTGTAAGTAAGACAGAAATAGAATCGACGCGTGTCCTTTTTTCAGTTCTATTACTCGCACTCGTCTGTTTTATAATGCGATTCAAATTTATATCGAGGTATAACATCGTTTTAGCGGATATTCTCTTTTTTTTAGTTGCTAAACGTATGTAATATAGGATGTAGTACAGATAGATATCAAGTTTGCATGTCAGTTGAAGGTTGTTAAATTACACAGTTTAAAGCTCAGACTGTAGAATCAATACTCGGAATTCTCAGTAATTGGAGGCTTATAGATTGATTAATTTCAGAATTTCGACAATCTAAAATTAAAGGCTTATTTACGAGAAACGAGATTTTTGTTTTCCTTTTTATATCCACAAAGATGTGGAGGACAATATTTGGAGACACGAAGAAGCGAAAAGATAGAAGAATTAGCAGTGTTTAGAAAGAACCACGACCCTAAGTATATACTGTTAACTCTATATAGCTGCAAGTTAGGAGTATTTTTAAATCTATTTTTATTGAAATCGTATAGCATAAAAGTTCTGATTGCGAATTCATAATTTCACCGGGAAAGAGGTGCAGCAACTCCTCCCCCTTTTTTCTGCATTCTCATCATTCCATGTCCCTATAAATGGTCATAATGGCGGAGAAGCGTGATTTAAATTGAATGGTAAATTTTTATGAGTATTGATCAGCGACGATTAGCGGCAACTTGAATAGATCAGTTTATGACCTCATGTTTATAACATTTTTACGAAAATAAAGTGTAAAACAGTGACGGTATTGGTTCATTTTTAGGACTGTACTTCAATCTGAAATTCATTTTGTGTAGATGATGCAGATGGGTGTAAGAATACAGATTAATCAAATATATGGTTCACAAGCAGAAGTCTTAAAATTGTCCGTTGCTATTTTATGTTTTGGATCATATTCCAGAACAATATTTTCTATTGAGTTTAGAATTAATAGTAATTAAAGATTTATAAAATACGTGTACCTACCTGTTAATTTCAGTAATGAAAAGTAGTATATTTTGTGGGGTATGAATTGTAACGTAAATGCTACGTGCATTGGTGTATATATACAAAGGAAGGTCTATCTTCGTTGACAAAAGTACAAAAATAAGTAGATGCATTGCGAGTACAGTCAGACAAATAACGCGCATAGGTATTTACTGGTTCTGTACTTCTATGAAATGAATTTTTTTCAGAAAATTACCTCGCAAGTTATTAAACTTTTCGTGTGCTATAGAATAAGTGTACTCATATTATTAAGCTTCTCAATTTTACGTCAATACCTCATAAATTCTTTTTTTATCAACGACAAAAAAGCGTATGATATACTATTATGCTTTTTTTCATTAGCACCATAATATTTTATTCTCAATTATAGTAAGGATGGAGGATAAGATTTAACTGTATGTTTTGATTATAGTTTTCAATATGCAAATCGATAATTTAAATTATACATATTGCTCATGAATAAATAACCACAATGAATCTGTACTTTATAATAATTACCAAATTATAATCACACTATGTTATTTCCGAACGTCAAACCAATAATACTTTAATATATATTCTATTAGCGTCATTAATTAGTACCAAAGCACTCAGCTTCTATAAATCGGCATAGAAACCGCAAAGAAAAAAAAGTTTTCGGCATCGGCACGAAATAACTTTCTGCCATTCCCGCGTTATCTCACTGCCTCACGAAGCTCCTTTCTTTTTTTTTCATCCGCACGCGGCGACGGCGATGGCGGCGGCGGTAATTTTTACATCTCGCGCTCGCTGCCGAACCCCGCGTGATCACTTTCGCTAAGAGACCCCGGCTGCCTCTTTGTTTTGCAATTCGCGCCGAGATTTTTGAGATTTTTTCGCGATCCATCGCTCCTTTTCGAAACTCTTCATCTTCGATTTTGCAATGAGGTAAATTGTACTGTAGAAATAATAGTTTCTTCATTACGGTTGCATTCTCAATGAACGTAACAAACTACAAAAGGTAGAAGAGAATTTTTGAATTCGCTTATCCTCCTTTTTTTCTTATGTACTTGTATATTTATGAGTCAGAAAAGAATATATCGTTAAGTTCTATTCTGACAGTTACAGTAACTAAATGATAAAGTAGGAATTTAAAAATAATGTTTCTCATCTCATATACGTATATAAATGTGCGTAAATTGTGATGTAATGCAATAACAGATATATGAATAGTTCAATATAAGAGGAAATTTCATACCCAATTTTAGTAGGTTTCTTTACACAATTTAATCGTATGGCCGATTGGTAATTAGGATTGGTTATAGCTGGTCGTATTATATCACACTTTTTTTCTTAACCATTCTGTCACCTCTATAAATAAAATGGAGTTAAAAAGATTTTATTTCGTATTAAAAGACTACCTCTCCAATTTTATGATGAGTTTATTGTACAGTCGAAGGTGAATATAGTCGTAGGTAGGTATTTGCATACAAATTGTAAATTAAAATCTCACTTTTTATTGGAAAAATACCATGCTGCATTTTCCAATGAGGTAATTAGACAATCACTTACAGGAGTGAAACTGAAAAAAAAAGATCTTATTTTGAATAAATAGTCCTAATCAAAGAATTTGATATTCAGTTAATATAAAACCTCGATTAGTTAATGCAGTTGTTTAAAATGAATGATTTGAATGGAAACAAAAATATTTCTTTTTAGTGGACAGAAGATTGATTAGAATGATGTCTTAATAAATCCTCTTTAATATATTGAGTACATTTGCATAATCGCGCATACTTCATACCACCGAATGTCCCTCCTTAACAACCGTAATTTCGTCCACTTATCCATTTATTCGCGAGTCGCAAGAGAAACGAGGGATGCGCCACGTTCACGCGAGGAGTGTTGAAAAATGCCGTCGCACTCTTTCACCCCCTCGGCAAGTATAAGCACACGGCCTTGATCTTAATTCCGTCGACTTAAACGAGCCTCGGTGCTCTCCGCTTTCGTTCGAGACTTGCAAGGACGCATAAAAAAATCCGTTCCCTCAAATGTCTACGGTTGTCTTCATTCGCGATAATTGCTTTTCCCTCTCCTCGCCAATTATAGGTATATACATCTAGTTTTCTTTTTTTATACTGACTCTGATTAAACTTGTACTGAGATTTTATGCTTCAAGGTATTTAAGTCATGATGAGTGTCAATTGAACTGCGACTAATGCCGCGCGACATTCTAACTACTCAATTAATGATTATGACATTTTGTGAGCAATCATCTAATACGATGGTATTATGTAATTGTAGATATTTCAAAAAGAGGAAAGTTCATAAATATTTAAAATGAATTTAATATTAGAGAGAAATAATGAATGGTAGTTTTTATTTGGTGTTATGATTTATCTGCAACCCATTAAATACGTATTTCAAAAGTTTTCAAAGCAATTTTGATTTGTAGGTTAACTCTTAAAGCCCCGTATCGAATTTCCAATAGCCATTCGATCATCTTCAATTACATAATACTTTTAACTTCTTATGTTTATGATTCTACTGGATAGCATTATTTTTCAAAAAAATATTCGTGTAAATCTACTTTGTGTTAATATTTTATATTTCATATGTTGCAATTGTGTCAGAGAATAAAAATAAATAAAATTAAAATTGTTTCAGACATTTATCAGTATATAAGAGATATATTTAATTTTACTGCTTAATAATTATCTTCAAAAAGTCAAAATGCTTGAATAATAAAACTATTCAAGTTTATTATATGTATAACGAATCTTATTAGTCTAGAGATCGATGAAAGGTATACAGGAAGGTTAATAAAGAAGATAAGTTTCTTTTGATTTAAAAAAAGTCTTTTATTACAGATTTTTTTTTCTTGGAAATAGTATGTACTGTTTACGTCATAATATACACACAATAATATTTATATATAGTTTGGTCAATCTTGAATGGCGTTTTTACAGCCGGAAAAAGTAAAAATGATAGAAAAATAGAGTAAAGAAATAAAGGATAGAAAAGAAATCATAGATAAATTTCACAAGTAGTAAAAAATAGATACACTCGAGGAAAGGCACAACAGAGAAAGGACAATTTTCGAGCAAAAAGTATAAAAAAATAATTAATTGGAAAAATATTCATAAAAGAAATACACGAAAGTATTAAGAACAAAGTAAATACGCGTCTATATATATTACATTAACAGAGTCTCACTCGCGGACATTTTCTCGACACTTCAGTCCGCCATTTTCTTCATCTTCTTCGGTTCGCTCAGCGTCTCTCTTTCTCTCTCTCGCTCTCATTTAAATAATTTGATTATTAAAAGGAAGTAATTAAGAAGGAAGTAAAAATTCAGATCGTCGAATCTCTGAAATAAATCACTATAAAAAAATGTTTTTCCTCTCGTCTATCGTCGAATATATACCTCATCGTCATCAATAAAAAGTACGTCATACCGAATTCGCGATAAAGAGCATAAAAAACATCTTTCTCTCTTTTTTCGCTTGGACGCGCGAGATCTGGCATGTCTCCCAGTATTATCAGTATTGTCTTGACTTAGACGAGGAACGAAAAGGAGATTTGTGTTTTGTCTTTCACGCAGCAATGGAGGCTTTCCACATTTTCTTAGTAGAATCCGTCGCCGGTGGGATCGTTGACCCATGGGTAATTGTTCGGGCATCGTACGCAGGTCTGGAGATTGATCGTCTCCCCGGGAACCTCCTTGGATGTCAGTTTACAGGAGTGAGGTACCCAACAGGCTGGTGGTCCTTCAACGACGCACTTTTCCCTCCAGGGCTCGAAGGTCTTGGACTCGCTGATAGTGCGGGGATTCTGGATCCATTGGATGACTTGGGTCATCGTTACAAAGTACACATCGTTGTGGTCCTTCAGAGTCTCATCGATCCAGTACAGGAAGGCGTCGAGGAACTCGGGGTTGTTTTTCAACCAGGCGGCGTGGAAATAAAGACCGAGAGGAGCGCGATTCTGCTCGTAATGTCGGTTGAAGTTGTGGGTAAGGAAGTTGTAGAACTGATCGCCGGTAAGGATATTGGAACACGAATCAACCATAGCACAGCCGGGCAGGTACTCGTCGTTTTCTGGATCCTCACGTCTGTCCAACTCATTCATTACCATCTCCCAGACGGCGTGGGACCTGGAATATGAATTTATTTTGTTTGATTTAAATTTTTATCGCCTTATTGGTGTAAAAGGCGTGGTTAGAAAATTATTCGAGTTTGCATCACTAAGTATGGTTTCGGTAATCAAATGCAAAGATTGTATAAGATTTTACGACTCTCAGAGCATTATTAATATTAATGTAGCTTCTTAGAAATATTAAAAATATAAGGTCAGTTGCGTGTATGTATAAAGATTGAATGATGAATAATTAAGTCATTACAGAATAACTATCATAATTAACAAATTCATATCAATGAATATGATTGCATAACCACAAGAAAGAAGATTCTACTAGAAGACTCAGGCGAGAAAAAGTCAATTAAACTGTTCAATGCAAGTAAAGACAAAGTTAACTTGCGATATTCGTATAAATTTGAATACGAAATTTTTACATAATATACTAATTCAAAAGATTGTGTATACCGTTTCAGCGATGAAGGTTACTAGTTAAGAAGCCTGATTAGGAAGATGATTACAAAATAGAGAGTGTTGTCTTGCAACTTGCCTAGTAGGGCATTTCTGCAGATTGCCATGACAACGGTGTGGCATCCTGAAGTACATGGTGTAGGGCCATAGAGGTGGGTTGTTGAGAGCAGCAGTGATGGTGGAGTCGTAGAGGAAAGCTTGTTCCTCCATCATCGTGAATTGGTTGTTACCACCCACTCGCAAGTACGGTGCACGAACACCCACAACACTGTTGTCGGTAAGGTTGGCATACTTCTCAGCGATGATTCTCATGCCAGCCATTTCCTTGGCCCAGTCGTCGACTGTAGCCTCAGACCAGAATCTCTCGTCGTCGTTATGCCTGTTGGGAATATCGTAATATCGTCCGGTCTTCCTTATCGAGTAAGCAAAAATTTACGTACAGTTCTACATTAATACATTCTGTGCAGCTAGTGTTTGGTACGCGTTTAGTTGGTGGTGCAAGTGCCGATTGTGCAAGAGAAAATTTGCATAGAAATTCATGGAAGCATGAGTCATTCAGAAACATTCGCAACTAACATACCACAACATTCATCTAACCTCACCTATGGGTATTAATAGCAGGTGTGGAATCGATTCGTTTGCAAATTATAGAGAGAAATCTCATCGGCGGTATTCTTTTAACGAAAGTAAAGATCTTACATTCAATACCCGCACCTTTAATTGAATCACTTACGCTACCCAGTGAACTCGATTTTAATACGTACCTAGATTTTTACATGGACAGATATTCCGTATATTTTTTCGAATACCTATATGTACAATTGTGTATAAGAAATTTGTTAAAATGCTTATCAAGCAACAATTGCTTATAATTGCATATAAAAGCGTCATCGCGCTTGTACAGGCATTCCATTGTTCGTAAAATTATTAAATGTTTGACTTGTATCCGCACAAAATTTCCGATGAGTGCAATTGTCTTTTTAACCGTTCTGCGACATGCCTCCTAAAAATAGTTCTTAGAGAACAATGGCCAAGGTCCGCGGAATGGAAGTAAGAGAAACAGATTGAAAATTCAGAGCTAGACAAAGGGCGTTGAAAATTCACTTACGAAATGGAGTGGACGGCGATTTCATGACCCTTCCTGTGCATCTCCTGCATGGCTGAGTAGTTGGTGTACTTGTGAGAGACGAAGAAGGTCGCCTTCAAGTCGCAACCGTTGGGATTCTTCCTCTTTCCGTTGAAGATTTCCTTATACAGTCCAATGTTGTTGTTGTTGATGGCATCATCGAAGGTGATGGTGATCATCTGGGGTACATCTTTGGCTGGCAGATCGCTGGGGATTAACGTGCCGTCTTCTGAGCAGAAGCAATCCGGCAGTACGCATACAGTTGGGTCGCAGGGGGGAGCTCGGTTAGGGTCATTGTCCATGTCTGGAGGCATAAAACGACCGTGGTCGAAATTCTAACGGATGCGTTCTTGAGCGAGTCACTTAAACTCGATCAATGGGTATTGTTTACGAGTGAAAGGGTTGTTACGAGTACCAGGTGGGGTCTTTTCATTTTTTTTTTCAATCGGTCAATTTCTCATGTTAATTTTTTTATTTGTTATTTTTTTTACGATGAAACGGATGAGTGATTCTAAAGATATGCTTGGATAAATATGAATATAAAAGTAAGCGCACGAGTAGCTTCTATATTGGTTCGTCCGAATGTTTGATCGATGCTGGCAAAACATATAATGAAAGCGACATTATTGATGAAAAGTCTCCGTTTGAACACGTGTGGTTCACTTACCGCAGACGTTCTCGTCAGAGCCGTCAGCGCAGTCCTTCTCTCCGTTACAGAAGAGTCCCCTCTCGATACAGATGCCGTCACCGCAAGCGAGCGAGCCATCCGGGCACAAAGGCTCCTCGGTGAAGAGCTGGGGCTTGACCTTGCGCTCCTTGTTCTTCAGTTTGCAGTTGTGTACCGAGTCCTTCCAGTCGCAGGTCTGCTTGTCGATGTCGAAGTAGAGGCCAGCCGGGCAACGGATAGCTTGTAGTCCGGAGCTCGTGCACTGGATCACGTCACGGCAGTTGTCGCCATCGCCAGCTACCAGCCTAAACCACTCGCCCGCATCCTTATCTTTGCAGATCTCGTTTTCGAAACTGTCCTCCTTCTTCTCCTTCTCCTCCTGTCGCTT
This sequence comes from Megastigmus stigmatizans, assembly GCA_900490015.1. NCBI lineage: Eukaryota > Metazoa > Arthropoda > Insecta > Hymenoptera > Megastigmidae > Megastigmus > Megastigmus stigmatizans. The sequence continues at coordinate 23,273 of UELV01081935.1, forward strand.
CACGCGACTGAATGCAGCCTCTGCGAAATAGAACGGGGTCGGCTTTGTTATTAGTTGGAACGCTTTTCGGGGGAGGTTAGTTTGATTTCTTTTTAGATCAATAGGGGAATGTTGATAGAGGAAATGGGTTGCGTGTGGCATTGAAGGTTGACATTTCTAACAGAGCTATTACATTTGGAACGAGAAAGTGTATTTAAAATAAGAGGGCTGATTGAGATTTATCAGAAATATTCATTGGTATAGGTATACCCTTTTAGTTATTGAATTATAATCATCTATGACGTATAAATTAAAATTGTTTCATCTTAGTATATAGATTTACGATAATTTTAGAAAATTAGTTCCGGGTTTAATTATATTCGATTCCTATAATTGTTTTATTTTTATCCTTTTCTGTGTATAAATACGTATGCGCTAGAAATAAATTATGTTACATAATCCAGTTAATAAAAATTATTATTTTTGTGTACGCATATTTTTATGATAAAGCAGTCAGATGTAATAGTATCAAGTGAAATTACATCACTTACATTTTATTTTTACAGCCATATATAGTAGAAGAAAAGTTCGATTTACGAAACTTTTTAAAGAATTTAGATCTATAGAAATTTACTATTTTACTCGTTAGTAATAATTAAAGCGATTTACTGATTATCTTTAAAAGTATGCTGTATTATTCCGCATTCTCATTATCACGTAAAAACTGAAACTTAAAATGGTGAATAATTAATCCTGTAACCAGTAGGTAAAAGAAGCGAGATTTGCTTTTATTTTATTACCGTCGTGTTCATTATACTCTATATTAATTAAGTCTAAAGTAATCTAACTCTGCAAATGGTTTGGAGACACGAAACATTAAACGCATAAGCGAAAACGAACAATTGCTCTAGATCTTTATCAAGCAAGTAAAAGACTCAAAACACTGATTTTATATCTCATTGTTTTCATTGTCAAACGACATCAATTCTTACTGACATATTTAGATTTATAGTGAAAATTAGCTTTTCGATTAATTTTGTTTGAATTCTTGAATATATTATATAAAGAAATTGGGTATATCTTGGATCCCGGTTTTTAATTCTAGATTTCACATTACAGATATTTATTACAACATGGATGAAAAAATTAAGCAGGTAGTATAATTTACTCCTTCTTTTCAGTCGATTAGATTGTTACATAAACAGACTTTATTATTAATTTCGAATTATGATATTGCATATGGAACATAGCCGGTATTCCCATAGGGGATAACGACAAAAATCGCTGCTTACTTATATATGCAGATCTCAATATCTTAAGATACAATAAGGACTTACGTAATGAATCTTTCCAAAATGGACATATGCATCTTGCGTTATAAAAAAGTATGTTATAAATTTCAGTTTTAATAAACGCATTAACATTCATTGCTCGTCTGTTCATTCCAATACGTTTCAAACATTTCTCAATCCCCAAATATATGCAATTAAACGAAACATACGGGGGAATTCCAAAATCGTCCATTCGCGAATCCATAGCGGAATTCCCATCGAAAAAAAGGACAAAAATAAAAGAATAAGAAGAGAGGCAACGCGTCGGTAACATTATATGCTAATCGTGCTATAGAGTCAGGAGCTCGCGGAGAACAGCTCGAGACTATCGCTACTATATAATGCGAAAAAGGAGCGCGATCGCGCGCGCGCTCCACATCCAATATATCACTTTCGCGCGAGAGACCCTTCTTCGATTTCCATTTCTTTTCAATCTCTCTCTCTCTCTCTCTCTCTCTCTCTCTCTCTCTCTCTCTCTCTCGCTCTTGTACTCTTTCATTTCGATACGCGAGAGACAGCAGCTATACAGCACCGCGGCATATAATAACGATCGTAGAACGTTGGCGGTGGCGACGGCGGCGGCAACGGCAGCACCAGTAGCAGGGAAAGTTGTCCCGTGTGGAGTGAGTGAGAGAGGGTCGCGAGTGACGTCACCCCCCATCCGGGACACTGTACACTGTCGAGCGAGAGAGAGAGAGAGATGTATATACACGTATATAGGAGGCAGACTGGCGCAGCAGCTACTCTCCGCGGCTTTCACGCTCTAATCTCTTATGCAACTTGTCTCGCTGGCTCGTGCAGCGCGCCGATACTCGTCGACAACGCGCCGTGACTCTCCCTCCCCTGTGTACGCTTTATTATATATATTTTCTTCGCCGTCGCCGTCGCGATATGCCTTTTATTCTCTGCACATCGATTTATTGCCGGCCTTTTTCGTGGCTTTCAAAGACAAAGTGCGCGCGAAAGAGAGAGAGAGAGAGAGAGAGAGAGAGAGAGATAGATAGACTTTCAAATGCATGCGCGAATGTCGCTCTTTTGATTATCCGATACGGATCGATTAGCATTCCCGGGCTGGCTTCTCTCTTTCGTGTCAGGTTGTTTCGCCCTACGGCTGTATCACGCGTTATCTGGACGCTATTGTGCGATTTGCTTAGCGAGATGTTTTATTTACTGATTTTATATGTATGCTTATGCAAGTGGAACACTTTTTTGTATACGAAAACTTGATAATTGGGTTTTAATTTCCGCGAAATACACGTGCATTATGTAAAATTAAAATTTTCACGTGTTAAAGTTCGGGTTATACGTAATGATTTCACCCACAAATTGCACGAAATCGTTAAACGAAGTGTGCGTACACTTTTGCATAATGTTTAATATAAAATATTCCGACCGTTTGAGGACGTTGCATTATTCCCATAATTAATTGTATAGTAAAAGTAGCAATAATTTTATTTAAGTGAAACAATTATACCTTTCCGCAATGCTTTGTTAAAGTATGTTTAAATAAATAGTCCAAACGTAATTAGTTTGTACGAATTTTATAATAAGTTACAATAACCATAGTTCGAGTACTCTCGAAGGTATTTTTTTTCTGCACGGTCTTTTTTTTAAATGTTTTTAATAACTTAAGTGTTCAATTTCAGTCGACTCGCTTTTTCAAGCTTTTTGTACTTCCTTTTTTCGAAAGTCCGACCTGCAGTATGCACCTGTTCATGCATAAAACTCGTGCTGCATTACAGCAATACCACATTGAATAACGAAAAGTAACTGCTTCGACTTTTTCTTATTTTGGAAGTCGACCTAGTGAATGTTATTCGAAAGAGAAGTCTTTCAAAAACTTAACAGCGAACTCTAGCACCCGTGAATAATTTCCTCTCGCAATTATTGTAACGCCTAATTTTATATAAATATATATATAAAAAATATTGACATACTTGTAACTAATTAATTTAATAAGACTTTCTTCACATTTATAAGTTATGAACTGTGACAATGAGTTGTATATTACGCTTTTAGCCTATTCGATTGCAGAATGTTGAATTTTTCGACAAGTGCTTTAATGATTCGACTGTATTAATGACTTCAAGAAAGTGAACATTATCTCTGATAGAAGTGAAAACACAGCTGCTTTCTCACTAAAAGTAACATTTCACTTCAAGGAATTTAGAGAGAAATTATGTCGAATAAATAATTCGATGATTCTTAAACCCTCTGGCCTAAAAAGCTCTAAAAGTCTTTATTAAAGTGAGTTTTATAGCAAGAACTTATATTGGACCTAGTTTGACTGGATACGTCGATCATCGGATGTAACATCAATATAATTTTAATTTAAAAAAAAAAATTGCTTTACAAAACTATTTTACAATTGATTGATCATCAATTCAACATCAATTAAGGCGTTAACATAAATCATGTTGAATTAATAATAAGTTGCTATTAAAGTCATTCAATTTTTCTCTTAATCAAGATTAATTATTCTTCATGTCAATTAGTGATTTATTGCATTGCATTGTGTATTGTTGTTCACAAGCATTAATCCGATTGATTTCACATTTAAATCTAATTGATTTTTTCCAAGCTGTTTTAATAAGCGAGCGCTTTTGAACTATTTTCGCAATCAAAGTAAGTTATCGTTCTGAATACGAGGATTATTATTCAGAAAGAAGTATCTTAAAGTTTGTAAGTTTGACCACATAGTAATTCACAATCGTTAAGATTTAGAAAGCATTTGAAACTGTTTTTTGATACTAATCGAGATTTCCGATCGGTTTTATACTATACATAACTTTTATTGCGTTATTATGTGCATCTGATGAAAGTCTAATCGTACAATTGGAAATTATGGAGTAATACTATTTGCGGTTTCTGGTTTTAACAATCCTAACAAAGAAATACCTTGCATTTTACTTGCAGTAAAATCAATGCTCGAAATCGCTGTTTTATCAAGATAGAGAAGTCTGTTATTTCACCTCTGCATCTTAGTTCCAACTATACTAAAATTATTATTTCTTCACTTGGTGAAATTTTTTGTTCGTGCAGAAGCATAAACTCGCGAAACCGCTGAACAGCTATTTTCTTACGAAATAACAAAAAAAAAAATAATTTTCCATTCGGTTGAAATAACATTGTGGATTTTGGAAAATCGTTATAGATCGGAACATTTAATTTAAATAATTAAAATATTTTATATCCGTGCAATTATAATTTAGATGCTGTTCCAAAAAAATAGTAATCTATAAATCAACCTATTCATCCCTGACGAAAAACGAATTACAAAAATTCTGAAGAAAATTACACTGTTGTCAATCTTACATATATGTGTATTCGGCTACAGCAGTGCTGTAGGTAGTCATTGTCTGCAGTAATTGCCTACACCGAATACAATAGATAAATTCTGCAGGATACTTTGCACATAGGGATAATGTAATACTGACCGTGTTACAAAAGAAGATACTTTTTTTTCTCTAATCATCTTCGGAGTAAGACTGTAAAAGTCTATAGTAAATGAAAGCCAATAAAAATATTTCAATATTGATAACATTGTTTTAAATAAATAACTAACATCTTGATTGGAAATTAAACAAACATACAAAATGAAAAAAAAAGAAAGAATATTATTAAACTGAGTATTTTCTAAATGCAACATTTATGTAAACTGCATAAGCCTTTCGATAAACTAAACAAACATAATATTATACTGAAATCTAACACTTGCGTATATAGCCGACCGCAGAAGCAGTAGAAAGTAGACATTGTATAAGCAAAAAGTTTCCGTTCGTCGCTCTTTTTAATTGCAAATTTTGCAACATAAGACTTTCGAAGAAATTCAAGATTAATGCACCAACTTTTTATTTAATTATACTCGAAGAAACCAGCACTTTGTCAACATACGGTCTCAGCTTTTTTCCAGCCAACTTTCAATATCAGAAAAAAAAAACTAATATTTACATTGAATACCATATCGACGCACAAATTTATCCATCACTCCTAAAATATCTAATCTCGAGCAACGAATTACTTCACGCGATCCAAAAAGACATCAACCTTTAGTGAAATCCGCGTTCCGAACAAAAAAGAAAAAGAGGAAAACCTATACAAGACCATTTCTCAACCGATCGCACACACGTTTTCCTCGATCGGCCTAATAGACACACACACACACGCACACACACACGCACACTCGTTTCTAATACTCGCGATCCATAGAAAGTAAAAGGACGTCATAGATGGAAACGGGTACCAGGAATGAGGTGCGACGAGAATCGAAAAAAAAAAAACTCGGGGAAGAAGAGGAAGCTGGAGAACAGAAAAGGAAAAAAAAAAAAAAGAAATAGAAACTCACCGGCACAGCCGAGCACGACAGCCAGCGCTAGCAGCAGCACCAGCTCGCACCTCATTCTTCCGCTTCTTCTCTTCCGCTTACGTCGAACAGTTTCTCTTTCCCCTCTCTCTCTCTTCCGGTCCTTTCTTCACTTTAGTTCCCTCACGCTTCTCTCTCTCTTCTCACTCTCTCGCTCTCTCGTTGAGAGGGGAGCGCGAAACTCGTGTCGGCACTTCCGATCTTTGATTTTTTTTTTGTTTCCTTTTCTTATCGAATCTTATACTAATTTTACGCGACGATTCTCCTTTGAGGCGCTCGACAAGAATAATGTGTTTGTGTAAGCGCCGTCGCGGACCTTTTCGTGCTGTAGGTACCGCTTAGCAAAGACTGATCGTAGTCCGCCACTCGCCTGCCACTTATATTTCCACCACCACCAAGCCACCAAGGAGTCCCCCCTGTACGGGCCCACTTGACGACGAGCGACGGTCCCACTCCCGTATGCATGCCCAAGTGTGTGTGTGTGTGTGTGCGTGTGTGTGTGCTGTTGCTGCGGTGCTGCCAAGCACGAGCCGCAGCTGCAACCCTGTCGCGGGAGAGCATTCTAAGATGATTCGCGCGCCCGAGCCAGGATTTTTCGGTGTCCGCTCATTGTAGCGAGTGCTTATGTGTGCTTTTCAGGAGCTCTTATATGCAGACGTGGACAAAGATGAGGCGTCATTTCTAAAAATTCGCGAGAGACTCTGACACGCCGTTGCGACGATTAGTTGACGACTTTGGTGTTCCAAGCTTATAAACACCTGTGGCGATATCGCCAACGAGATATATTCCATTTATAGTCTGTTATATATGTGTGCACATTGCTCGTTACGGGATTTGCAATTTAAATTGAATTGCTATGTGGTGTATTCCTTTTTGGGATTCGTAAATTTCCCCCGGGGACCTTGAACAGTGCCTTTAAATATCCTGCGGGGAAAGAGCAAAGGTTGAGCAAGAATTTCCCGGTGCAGTGCGCGCGGTAAACATTTATGTTTCGCTGCAGCAGTAAAGCTGAGCTCACCGAAAGCTGTCCGTTGCAGTGGTTTTCTTTGTTGTACCTTTTTCTGTAAAACATTGTACAAGGGCTTGTTCTAAGAATATCTATATGTGTGAAAGATGTTAACCGTTGATTGATGTTCTACTCAGGATGCTGTCAAATTCGTTTTATAAAGTTTGACTATTTTTACACCAAAGTAAGGGATTTTGCGTTAAGAGAAATGCGCTGGATCTACGTTTTGTTACAATAATTCTACTATTATCGAATGTCACGCTCAGCGACTCTGCAGAAAGATACATGAGAAATTATATTTCTCACATTGCAACCAACGCAAACTTCCTAGGACTCTTTGCTGATATCTGTAATCATCTGCATCAATACAAGGCCATTACTTTGTCTAAATTTAGAATACGTCTTAATATATTATGATTACGTTGTCTAAATTCAAAGCAATAAACATTTGTGACAAAATTGATACTGAGATCGAAATCGACTATTATAGCCATTTACTAAGTATTTTTTAATTTAACATTTCTTAAAAAGAAACAACGAAGTTTTGATAGTCGATTTACACAAAATGTAAGAGTATTTTATACAACAATTTATAGATTTTTTCAACGAGTACACTTGATCAGAACGTTCCAAACCTTGTTCCGATTCAATGGTACGCTGAGTGATTAGAATAAGTAGAATGTAGTTTGATAATTTATAGAATTTATCGATCTCTCCTAGTCAAGGGAGAATGTAGTTTGTTTGAGCTAAAATTAGAAATCTCAGGTAATATATTTAATTCTGTAACTAGACCATATCACATTCGAGAAATTGTTTCTCAATCAATTAGTATAATTTAATGATAGGCAAAATGTAGGGTGTAAATCTGATTGCAACTATTATTACTTTCGATAAGCAGCTAACCATATAATGTTTTCATGAAAAATACATAAAATTTCGAGTTTTTATTGATATGTACCTAAGTAATTAAATTGGAAAAACCTGAAATTGATAAAACTCAGAGGTACAGACTAGC
>UELV01081936.1:0-10243 GCA_900490015.1 Megastigmus stigmatizans
GTGTGTGTGTGTGTGTGCGCGCGCGCGCGTGTGTGTGTGTGTGTGTGTGTCCGTCGAGGTGCATACGAGTAAGCAGAGAGAGAGAGAGAGAGCGAGAGAACACACTCGCTGTATATAAGCTTTTTCTCAGCACCGTGGCTGCAGTGTGTATAATAGGTATGACTGGCCGGCAGATGTCACTCGTTATGTAAATGTCCGAATGTTTACGAGGATACACCTCCTGAGTAACTAGGCTCGAGAGTCTCTCGGGGATATTGCGAGACGGACACGTATAAGAGTGTCGGACGCGCCAACACCGCGACTTATAATGATACGATAGAAATATTTACCCTCCGCTCCATCGTCCGCCTCTTATTTTATTTTTCCTCCTCCTCTTCTGCTGCTGTTGCTGCTGCTTCCTCTTCTTCTCATCTCGCTGTTTGCTTCGCGCCATCTTCTCCCATTTATATACGTTCTTTTGTTGGCTTGCTCGACCTTTTCTTTATACATATCTATATACACACAGTTTCTTCATTTCACCTTGATCGTTTTGCTTTTGTTCACGCGTTGCGTTTCGCTGCTTTCGCGATAATTTCGATCTTGATCGCTCTGTATTTGATTTGTGTAATTAGTTTTACACGTAATATGTGCTGTCTTTATAAGGCGAAAGAATAATTAATTTTATCGAAAGCGGCTGGCTAAATTTTCATGGATTTGTGTAAAGGAGTGTTCGTGGATAAATTTTGCTTTCGATTCATTATTTCTGATTGGTCGTTCGCGAAACAATCTAATTGATCTGGAATAAACTCTGGCCGAACTCAATATGCATACCTCGCGCACAGCTTATCCCTCTACAAAATAAAATTCCGCGCGGCCGCATATAAAATCCCATTGAATTTCTCTCGCATAATCACGGCTCTCTCAGCGAGTATATATACTGGCAGCTCCATTAAAAACGAGTGTGCGCGTGCGCAGAGAGTAAGAGAGAGAGAAAGAGAGTAAACGCAAAAAAAAAGGCATCGCTGGAGTGTCAATGGATCTTATCCAGAGGACAAACGAGCCCGTTCCGCCGACAAATTACGCAGCAAGTTATACGCGGAGCCAGAAGCTGCTGCTGCAGCAACTGCGCCACCAAGTATATATAAGACCGCTTTGTCACTCTCTTTTTCTCGTGCAAGAGAGAGAGAGAGACTCCAGCTATACTCCTCCAGTCTATCTCGTTCACGTACACCGGGAGAGGAGAGGGAAGGAGGACCTCGGACCTCTCCTCTAATTGCGTTAGATAGCGCCTGCCTTATTAATAACCCCGCGCTGTTGCTGCCGCTGCTACAGCACGCCACTTTCGATCTCTTTTTACCCTCTTTTCTTTCGATTTCTTTCTTTTTTGTATTTTGCCGATTCCTTTCTCTCTCTCTCTCTTTCTCTCTGGTTCAGCCGGCATCGCGTGCACGATATCTTCTTTATTTTAAAGTCGGAAAGTTTATTGGCATAGTTTGCGAGCAAAAGTGGAGTGTGTGTGTCGTTCTTCTTTTTTCTTTCCTTTTGCAATTTGCTCCGAAGAAGTATATATATACATACCTTTGCTTATATATACCGTAAGCTAAACTAATTCTTAAGTTCGTTTTTAATGAGATATCAAGTCAATATATAAATATAAGGACGATACACTAAAATGCATGTATCGAATTACCGAAGCTATGCGTCATCCACGCGAAACACAAATTTCTCTATATACTCGTGAAGTGAAGACATCGTTAGTCCTTTCGCTCATTGTTTCTACAGTTACACGTCGGTTGGGCTCAAGCAATTTTTAAGGACCAAGAGAGGAAGGGAAATACATTCGTGCAATACTGCGCGACTGCACGAGAGCTCTCCTCCTCGGATTATCCTCGTTCTATATGCCATATCGTCCTCGAAACACTGGTCTTGTCCTGCAGGCACGGGGAGCCAAGAGGAGAGGCAGGGAGGGATTGCGGACAAGGCATTTCACTTAATGATAACCTGACTTCTTGGGCCGTTATCGTTCTCGTCTCCCTCTCGTCGTCGCCGTCGTCGTCGTCCTCCGCGTCTTCGTCCTCGTCGTCTTCGTAGTCGTTGTCGTTCTCTCTCTCTCTCTCTCTTTTTCTCTCTCATATATATATACGTGTGGATCGGCTCTCTCCTCGTCTCGTTTCTTTTGCCACTTATCGCTCGGACCAATCTCTCAGCGCAGCGCTCACCTTCTTCTTCTCTCGGCGGCCAGCACAAATCGAGAGTTGCGCGCGTCCAATTCCTGATGCGTGCCAGCTTGTTTCGCGAAAACTCGTCGCCAGAGCAGATGCAGATAAACTGGGAACTGCTTTGACTCCGAGTCGACAGAGAGTAGAGAGAAAGAGAGTCAACGTGCTCTTATCGCACGAGGCTTAGCGGCCTTGGGCCCCTAACGAATTGCCCTTGGAGATTCTAAGGATGCAGCTGATACCAGCCTCGTGACTCGCTCCAGCTAATCGGTCCTGTCTTCCCTCTTGACTAATGCTTGACGTCAGATTTTTATTTTTTGAAAAAAGGATTTTAACGCATCAATCAATCATTAACCCTTTGAATATTGTTAAGTTTCATTGTTTGGGTATTTATATTAGCCGGTACGATAAGTTTTTAAGATTGACCGAAAGTAAAAATTGCCTTTAACCAGTTCGTCTGAAAAGAAATCGCCTTGACAAATAAATCGCATGGTGTTGATGTCTGAATCAAATCTAAATACAAGTCGACGGAGTACCGAGAAAACCTCTCTCACTTACACACACACGCACACATGCACACACACACACAAGTGTCGTTACAACTCAAGTCCTCGGATCGAATTTCCCTTCATCTCGATGTCACATCTGCGCTGCTCGTACGTCAGAGCTGGTAACGAAAAAAGGTGCTTTTCCGCGAAACTCGCCAGGTCCAGGTGCACGAGGGCTTTTTCTCTCTCTCTCAGTAGCAGCAGCAGCAGCAGCAGCAGCGGTAGTCAATCGGAGCGGCGGCGGCGGCGGCGGCTGCGACACACGTCTTGATTTTTCCCACGCGTATATAGGCATTTATGCCCGCGCACGAGCAGCTTTGCAGAAAACTGCCGCTGCTTCTGCGTATAGAAGGGAGAGACGCGAGAAAGAAGCCGCTGCTCCTGCTGCTGCTGCTCGTGCTGCTGTTGGTCGCGGTTTCGTTGCCGCGAGAGCTTGCATTAGACACGCGGCGCATATTCGCATATCGTACGCCCAAGCGCGAGACAGAAAGAGAAGAAGCGAGCCGACCCAAGAATTTGCATGAGCGACTGCGAAACTCGGTGCCCGCACACACGCGCGTTTATGCGAGAGGCCATACGCACAGGCTGCTGCTGCATTGTGCGCGTAGAGCATTCCTCAATAACGCGGCGGCGGCGCGTCACGGATCTTTTCCTTGTTTTCGAAAAAAATAGCGGGTCGTTGTCCGTTTTTTCTTCTTCCCCGCAGTCGCGCATATAATTTCGCGCGTCGTATACGTATTATACATATACATATATATATATGCACACATGCGCTTGTTGAAGCTCGTTTGGATGTTCTCGGTATTTTCTCTTGCGAGATAGCGCGCGAGGTCTGCACCTAGTTGAATTTAAATTTTGCATCATCGTTTTTTTTCTTTCTCCCCCGGCACACTTTTTTTACCGAAACACGTTTCATTCGGCTCCTAACTTTACTTTTTAAAAGTGCAACAGTAAATGGTTTATAACTTTGAATGTTAATGCCTCTCTCTTGGCTTAGACAGGCATTATTAATATCGAAGCATTATGTTATATGCGTTTAACATACTTAGTGCGTGCTGCTACATGACTCACGTGCGATTCATAAATCCGTTTAATTTAATGGTCGTTTACAGATGTGTGTCAGTCTATACTGACTACTTAAAAATCATCGACTTGAAAAATTTACCTTTTTTTTCACTTTGCTTTTTATCCGTATTGAATAATTACCCTCTCGGGCAGCAATGACTTAATAATGTACGGGTATGTACTATTTTTAAACGCAGCAAATAAGCAAAAACACGAAGAACATTACGCGCTTATAGCTCTGTGCATGGCGCATTTGTTTAGCAGCTAATGAGCTTTGTAATATTCGCATTACGAGTGACGTATCGCGTAAACAAAGCGTCAAGAATTATAATAACCAAACCGAATTCCTCACAATTCGTATATACGTACCGCATTCAATTAATATCATATTTTCCATTTGCCGCAGCTTCTCCGCCGCCACTAAAGCGCAGCTCTCTCCTTTTTCATTATCGTTCGTCGTCGTCCCGAACTTTTCTATCCTCGCTCGTTGTCCTGCATTTCGATCTCCTCGCGAAACCGTCGTCGCAACATTGACAAAGTAGCTATGCAAATGTCGAGCGCTCCCGGGCTGGTACTGCTGCAGCCATGCCGCGCCGCGTATATATGCATGTACTCGCGGGACTTAACGAGCGGCGATCAAAACACGTGTGTGATGGTCGAGCCGGTATGCGACTGCTGGTGCCCAGGAGAGGGACATTATATCCCCGATAAGGATGACAATATAACGGCGAGCCAGGCGAAGAACACGTAGCGCTTATTGAAAGAAAGAATAATTAAGTGCACCGTCGCGTATCGACGAAAATCAGATGGAGCGGTAATATTACCCATTTTTTTTTGTTTTTGTTTGTTGCTTCGAAGGAATATACGTGCCCATTAGCTTATAATTTATTTTCGCTAGCGAATCGTTAGCGTTGATAATCTCATTTGCCGCGATGACTCATTATGATTTACAGCTAGAAATTACTCGTGAAATGCATTTGGAAAATCGCCATTCGAGCTGTACACAGTACAGATCAACATCAGCTACTAATAATAGAACTAATAGTTATGCAGTTTTTTTTTGATCGATTATACCAAACGTACGACGGAACGTATAGAATCTTAGCACCTGTATCGTCCAACCATAAAGAGGCGATCGATAAGCTGTTAGCTCTCTCTCCCCTTTTTTGCCCCACTCCCCAAGATAATAGTCACACCTGTACACAAGCTTTCCACGAACAATCAAGCAGTAAGTTTTCTTCGCCGCTAAAAAGCCACAAGAAGCATTACCCCCTTCCCTCTCTCTCTCCCCCTCGTTCATGTGTACTCGGACGCGCGCGCGAAAGAAAAGAGGGACTCTTGCACGTGCCTGTGCGCTCGGTCTCTTGCACTCGTGACGAGAGAGAGAGAAAGAGAGAAAGACCCGCCGCAAAGTCAAGCTGCACCGCAATGCACTTCCAGCTTTGGGCCTTAATCGTTGTTTACCAGTCGACGAGATCGCCAAGGAGGGACAAAGCTGCGGCGCTCTCGTACACGAGCGGGGATGACAATCGTCGTCGGCCGTAGACCGAGAGAGAGAGAGAAAGCGGCGGCGGCTGAAGTGTGTGCACATGTGCAGGTTTTGCAGCACGCGCGCGCGGCATTCCGCCGACACGCTCTCCCGGCGCGCGAGAGGCCTTAACTACTTTTCGCGAGCGATTTTACACTTTGCTAGGCTTTCTTAGGCGAGAGACCGACCGACCGACCAGAGCCATTAGCCGCGTGCTATTCTGTATACGGTATTGAAACGCCGCGAGCTGCTGCTGCTGCTGCTGCTATTCCTGCTATTGCTGCAGCGAGCAGTCGTGTAAGAGAGCATGCACGCTGTGTTTAAGGTGTTTCGCGAGACGCGTTCTTTTTTTTGCGCGAGTTCGATTTATACGCGGATTTCGTTGGACGAGTGTTTACGAACTTTTCCGTCTCGAGAGAATTATCTGCCGATGACGTCAATTATATACTTGTAATATGCGTTAATTATTTTTTTTTTTAAAAAAGAGTACCCTTGGTGTACGGCTCTGTTCCAAGAACTTACGCAAATAGACTGTACATCCGATGAATAAATTTGCGAAACCGAGCGAAATTTTTACATTTTTGAGGATTTAGGCGAGCAGTTCCAAGATATACAACACCGTGAATGGTGCGCTTTGTGTGTTCAAAGTAATTCGCCGCTCAAATGGATTCAGCTGCTGTCGGTCGCGAGGCCCGGTCGACCCGATTCGACAGGTGCAATTATAAAGCATAAGGTTAGGGTCGTTAAAGGAGGCGGGCAGACTGCACACACACACACACGCACACACAAGACTTCGGACAAGTGGAAGCATATCTCGATGAGATATAAAATTATCTAAATTCGATTAAACACATAATGGACGAGGCCCCAAATACCCCATAATAATCGTCAACGCCAAAGATAATTGCGACATACAAGTTACGCGCGAGTGGAAATTTTAATTTTATAATTGAAAGGTTATTATATACGATATATTTCATTGAAAATCATGGGTATTGATTCTTTTGAAGCAGGTTTTTAATTTATGAACCGCGCGAGGCAGCAGCACACTGCACCGATCGCGGTTGATTGCAAAAAGACTTCGGGAAGAGAAATGAGTCCTGCGAGCGCGCTACATCGCAACAAATTCATCTCCCGCAGGTCCACTGAATAATCGAAGCGACATTAGTATAGGCTTATACAAATCGAATCGAGCGGGCTTTTTCAACAACCTCGGGGGCCTGTTTTCGTCTGCCCGTGATTTGCCTCGGCTCCTCTCGCCCCGTATAGTAGTCCCAAACTATATAGAGGTCCGCTCTCTCTCTCTCTCTCTCTCTCTCTCTCTCTCTCTCTCTACTCGCCTTCAGTGCAGTTGCATATTTTAAATTCTGCTGACGTTCGCGGACGCGCGAGTGAGTGCCCGGGCAGTTCGTGCGCGACAGTGTCGCGGCAAAAGGGAAAAACAACGACGATGTCGACGGCTGCAGCAGCGGCGGCGACGCCGGCAGGTCACATAGTCGTTCTGCGGTACGTTTTTGCCTCTGCGCATTTCTGTCCGTCTCTCTCTCTCTCTCTCTGCCTCGCTCAATCTCTTGATGTCCGGTATGTGACGACGCGAGTCGAGACGCCGAGCGCGCGACCCTCCGCGACAACTTTTCGGCTTGGGCGCGCAGAACCCCGCGTATATAGTATAGTGCTAAACCGAATGGAGTTTTTTTTTTCGCTGGGGATTCTATGCAGAGCTTGGATGAATTTTGAACGACTTTCTTTTTGCAACACAGAGCTGAGTTTCTTTATTTCGACTGAAAGCTGCAGGTAATTGATTCAGAACATTCGAAATGGCCCGTTCTTGTATTCATCCAGTCACGTTTTATTGCGCAGAATTTTGTTAAAAATTTTATTCGCTCGAAGTATGCAAGTGACCTTCTTTGCTTATAAAATTGCTGAATCCAATATATAAATTTCATTAATTGGATTATCCTTATTGCGGCGGCATTAAAGTATAATCGTTATTGCTGCTTGATGCGAAACGAGAATTGAAGGATATAAATTGCACGGCTACGCGTACGCGAAACTTTATATAACTTATATTGGTTATTTAAATTGCAAATGAGCCAAGCTCCGGAATTAAATGACAAAGCGCGATTTTGGAGTTTGTCATCCGACACCTGGAGATATCGCGAGGCGGCGGACAGCAGGTGCACATAATAAATGCGCGCGGCTCTTGCGTTGCTGTTATATAAAGTCGCGCTACGGATTCACCCTTTGCAGTATAGGCTATTGTTACAATAAAAAAGACTTTTGAATTTAATAATTGTTGTTGATTAAGATTATTAAAAATAATAGATCGACTGGCTTTCTTACAATTCGATCGTTTACATTTTCCTCTTTTTTGCTCGAGAATTCTGAATACTTCATTTAATATCGAGTGAAATGTATTTAGAATATTGAGCATGCCGACGCGAATCTCTCTCTCTCACACACACACACACACACACACACACACACACAGCCATTGTACTTTCGTGCCAAACGACTTGCGCGCGCTTTCTTTGCTGCTCTGTTGTCGATGCATCTTTCAGCCTATAGTGGTTCTCAACTCGTCTTGCCCTTTATTAAACCAGCCACTCAATGCGAGGCTACTTATTAATCAAGTCAATTTATTAACCAACGTGTAACAAATATTTACCTTTCTCATGAATATCTTTAGCATATATAATCTAAATAATATTTACACTTATGTAAATACCAATGAAAATAATTACATTATATCACAAGCCTATAATGAATTATATACATTAACGCTTGTATGCAAATAGATCGATCAACCGAGGATTCTTTCGAGCCGATGAAAATAAAATCTTAGCAAATCTATTCGCGCTGCATCCATATTTTAAATCGACGGAGGTCGCGTCCTTGAGTCGAGAATACGAAATTATGATTTAGAGTAGCAACAATCTGGTCCGTGACCGATCCAATATACGGGGCTGGCCACTCGCTCTTCCCACCACGCGAATCATGTACAAGCAAATAAGACGCAAGAACTCGTTCTGCAGGATCTCGTGTGTTGCTGCTCGGTATAGCTCGACGTCGGACACTCGTTCAGGGAGAGAAGAGACATATAGGAGCAGGGCTCGACACTTTTGCACGATTGTATTTTAAATTGTAACACGCGCTTACAACTCTAGCAAAGACCTTTCAAATGAATAATTCGGTAGCCCGTGAATATACATATATATATGCCCTTCTGCACCTCGGCTGTTTTCGCGTCACCAGCCAGTTTTATACAGACTACCGACTCGTCATTAAAATTAAATCTATTTCCTTTTTACAGTTCGCTCGTTCACATTTGTCACGTATACGCAAAAAAAATTCTGACAATGAAACTTGTAAATTCCATTAATCCCACTAATATCGGACAGAAAAAAAGATCTATACGCGCCTCTCTCTCTCTATTTTTTCATCTTAGCTTTACACATAAATTTGGCGAGTCGAAAAACCGGTATCACGCGCATGTGTATACATGTATCTCCAGAACTCCTTTGCTTCATCAGTTAAAAACACGTAAAATTCATTCACAGTTAAGCGCATTTAAATGTCGAACGAATGTATATATATATCGAAGGTGGTTGAGAAGAGCGTGGATAAGGATAAAGGCTTGAGAAAGAAAGAGAGAGAGAGAGGTAAAAAGTGCGATCGATCAGCTCGTGACTAGCGTGCGAATTTCCAAAATGTATCCCCCTACGAGTCGAAGCAGCCCCAAAACACAAACACCCGCTAAAGGAGAACCTCTGTCCTCTCCCTCTCTCTCTCTCCCTTACACACGCACTGCATACATGTATATATGCGGCGTGGCTGTGTGCGAGAAAGACGAGCCGGGGACAGTGTCGCCACTGGCAAAAACACTATTGAGTTAATCAACTAATTTATAATTAAAATTCCTCGATGCGACTGACCGCGACGGCGGCGGCGGCTCTCTCTGTCCCTTCTTCGTTCCCTCGTTCCCCTCATATCGAATCGCCCTCTTATTCTGGTCCTCGCGTGGTTGTCGTCTCCCCGTCTCCTCTGGGCCGACGCGGCTGCAAGAAGCGCAAACGCGCGTCGCTGTCTGGCTCCGATTCCTTTTCGCGGTAAGCCCTGTCAAATTCATAGAACACCAATTAACCGGCTCATCGACGAGCGAGCTGTTCCGCGTTTAAAGCTGCAGTAGCGATCCCTTCCTGCGGCCTTTTTCCTTCATGTTCTCTCTTAATCGCGTGTACCACTTTCTTAATGGGGATTGCCGCAGTGATCCCTACTCCGACTCTCTCTCTCTCTCTCTGGGTCACGATATTTGCTCTTGTCCATTTTGTCATTGCTGCCATGCGGCTGACTTGTTCACACTGCGGCTCTCCTTATTTTCTTCCTCTTATTGCATGGTTAAATGTGCGAAATACTTGATTGCTTCAATATTTTTGCTTAATTGGCAATAAAGTTGGATTTATAGCGTATAGCTCCTTATATTCGCGGAATATAATTTCTTTTGAATTTTAATTTTTGCGAAACAACTTGGCAAAACTGCTCCGTTTCTTTTTAAGGGCATTTAGCGGTACGTTCTCAATTTACAATCGTAATACGCGTGCACTTGTTTGCGCGACTTATTGTGATCATTTAAAAGACGAGCCGCTCTTTGCGGACTGTGCCAGCCTGCGACTGTTGTGCGACCCACAACACCTGCGATCCACGTCATAACTGTTTTCACTCTCGAGTGAATTCGCAGGTGACACCGTAATTAAATTAGCAAGAAAAAAATAACTCGTATCAACGCCAGAATCTAGAATACTCTGTCGCAAATATACATGTAAATAAACACTTGGTGATTTACATAAACTCTGCATTCGTTACGTCTTTATTTTCTTCTCGCACATACACACATATATATATAT
>UELV01081937.1:0-11223 GCA_900490015.1 Megastigmus stigmatizans
AGAGAGAGAGAGAGATATATATATATATATAATAAAGTGCAGGAAGCCAAAAAAAACAGGCGCATCAGCTCGAACGACGAATTAATCTCGGTTCGGTGTAAGTGCGGTAGCAGATATCTCGCTCTCTCCGTCTTTCTCTTGGTATATAGCGATCGAGCGCCGCGCGCGATAACATCGATATATAATCGCATCGTCGCGGGTCTCCTCTTTATATTATACTCTCTTCTCCTTGGCGCGCATGAATATTTCATGCGGACGCGCACAATTTGCGCGCGAGGCTTTAATGCACCGATGCTACATTATATGCGCGACCGTATAGAGCGAGAGAGGCTTATTAGCGTCCAATTAGACCGAAAATTGCCGCCGCCGTCGCCGCCGAGACACACCAGTCGCGCAGACTTTTTACTCTCTCTCTCTCTCCCTCTCTCTTCTTTGTTTACGCGCTTTTTAAGAGACGTGCGTCTTATGGTGCGCTGGCATAAACAATGTGAACTGACCGTCAAATTATTCTTCAGATTCTTTTGATGTATTTTAAAGATGGTAAAAATTTAAGGTAATGGTTTCCTCTCGTGAGAAAGCAAATTTTCCTGTGAGTATTTAACTATATTCAAAAAAGGATTTTTTTCTAATATTTTTCTTGTTTTATATATTAAACTTAAATGTTCTGTGTGTATAATAGTCGGATTACAATTTTATACATTAGACTGAATAGCTTATGAGATTTCTTAGAACGAGTAGTCTTTTTAGTTCATTGTCTTCGGTATGATTATTTCATTTTAATCTTGAATGAATCATCATTGCTGGATTGAATAACATATATTTACTCTGAAAAAGCATTTTTTTAGTCATATTTTACTTTTTGGTTTAGCCCCACAGCAAACGTTAATTCTATATAACACTTTTGAGAACCGTTTTAATAAATAGAAGCATATAAGCGATATAGAAATGGAATTGTATTAAAGTTAATTTCGTATTCATTAAAGTGCTTTAAAATTTATTCCCAGATACTTGATAAAAATTTTTTTAAAAATATTAATTTCATCAACATGTACATAAGAGTTTCTATTAGCAATTGCTATCCAGAAGAAATTTTGCCGAAGAGAAAACATTTTCTAAACAATTCGAGTACTATTCAATGGCCATTTGTAAATCGGTTTCTGTAATAAAATAAGTTTTATGATTTTTTTGGGTTTTCTCGGCTCCATTTGAGTGTCCGAACTTAGAATTCTATTATGGGATGTGGAATAGTCTAGTTTTATCTAGCGTAAACGTTTATATTCTTAATATGTATGTTTGTTTCCTGCGATTCAACAAGAACCAAAATTATATTTGTCCATTCCACCGGACTCCGACGATCGAATGGGCTAGAGTTCAAAGCATCACAATTATAATAAAAGCACGAGTTAAGAAAATCACGAAAATTTCTATTTTAAACCCAACACCATCATTGTCTAATTTCTCAAAAAAAGTCCGAATGTATTAAAATTATGGCTCCATAGTACGAAAATATATCAAAGTACGCCAAAATCAGATAGAAAATTGCGGCATTTCAGAATGTGCAAATGATTATAAATGAGTACATATACAAAAACAACCGAACTCGAAAACCGATCGCTGAGCATTGTTTTGTGGAGCGACCTGCTTAGTCTTTCACTTATGCACGATCCACGATGCTTAACTTTCGATGCAAATAATATCTGCACTTTTACATGTATAATCACACATAACAAAAAAAAAAGGAGAGCCACTGAGAGGATGCGAGGCATATATTTTATCGTTTATACCATAGAATATTCAAGCGGGAGAGAAACTGCTATTATACTTTCGTTTGGGCGTGGATATAAAAAAGCGCATCGGTATAGTAGTGAAATCGATCATTAAAGCGCGCAGTGACGAGTTAATGGTCGAAATAAAGCAAATCGAACGCGTCGATGCCATGACATCTAGGTGTACGTGTATGTGTGTGTATGTATGTGTGTATGTGCAAAAATTTATTATTGACGTTGATGCGAGGAAAGTTTTCGCAGGGGATATATATACATGCACAATAGCCATGAGATGATTTATGGAGGTCTTAAAGTTTGGAAGGTATGCGCAAAATGTAATAAAATGCGCGCGGATGCTTCGTGATATATTGTTATTAGGCGTTTTATTTTGTTGCTGCACGGGTTTTTTTTTCTCCATGTCTCGCGCTCATCGACGCAAAAACTGTTTTTGGTATTTTATGGTTTGGATATGCAATGGAATATTTTTTGTATTGAAACATTTAATGTTTCTAACGAATATTGCGAAAAGATTATAAAGCTCGCAATACTGAAATTTTTTTTGGTTATCGCAGTTTATAAGTCTTCGAGAAAGTATTTACTTAGCCGTGGGTGAAAAACAGTTCGGATTAACAAATTATACAGAATTAAAAAGTTAGAGTTTATAAGAGACGGCAGAAATAAATTACGAATTCTCAGTCTAGAATGCGGCGAAGAGCTATTTATATACACGAAACATTTCAATGATGATTCTCTTATGCCTTATTCTATATTAATTAATGATTAATTGTATTTTTTATTTCTCTTTGCATTGTCATTTTCTTTGAATAAAATTTTATTTACCGCATAAACGATGGTAATCTTTCTTTCTTAATTAGTAATAATGATATAAAAATATAAGAATTTTAAATAAATCTTTCCTTTTAGGTACGAAGTCGAAATAAATTCTTTTTCAAACATAAACTGTAAAAAAAAAAAAGAAACTGAACACACGAAGGAATTTATTGTGTATTTACTGCACTCGAACAAGATCTAAAACTATGTAATATAATCTACAGCGAGAGAAACGTGCTCATTAAAATTCCAAGGTGGCAAACGCCAAACGGACACCTTATACCCAACAGACAAAAAAGTAAGAATCAAACGGCCGCCCTTATCACCCATAACCTCGCTTCTTATCGCTTCGCGTACATAGAACGCAGTTTTATACGGAAGTCCGGCGGTTAATAACAACTTAACTATATACACACACACACACACACACAGACATACACACGCATGTTGAAAACTTCCGGGTAGAAAATGAAGTGGTACGCGTGTGTCACAGCTGTGCTACGCAGGTGCAAGGACCTAAATAGACCGAGATAAAAAAAAAGAAATCTGCCTTATCAGTGACGATGGAACAGCAAAAAGTGCGCTTTATACACACACTTGCAGAGTGAGAGAGAGAGAGAGAGATGAGAGGGACGTGCAGAGGAGGTATGCTAATCGAAAACTTCCCGTGGATGCGGTGTGGCAGAAGAACTAGAAGAAGAAGAAGAAAAGGTGCCAAGAGCCGCAAAACCGGGAGCGACGATCGCGCGCCAGCGAGGATTTTCCGGATTCGCGAGTCGACGACGTTTTTTATGTTTTTATCTATATGCGTATGTGACTTTTTTATTGGTGGTTATTATTGGCGGTTCTTATATATACTTCTTCGTTTGCATATTATACGCGTGAGAAAGAGATTACTTTTCTGTTTCGTTTGTTTTCTCTCTCTCTCTCTCTCTCTCTCTCTCTCTCTCTCTCTCTCTCTCTCTCTCTCTCTTTCTTTCTCTCGATGCGGGAAATGGAACTGGTATATGCTTAAGACGTACATACACATTGTACGAAAAAAAAATTGATTTTTTTCAAGAGGCGAATACATTTTTGTACTTTAAGAATTATTTTTGTGTACCCAGTTTTATGTGGATTTATAAGTTTTTACTTAATATATTAGCGATAAGAGATCAATGAATGAGTTTAAAAATGTAAATTTATATACATTATAAGATTTTTGAATACGCATATATATGCTAACTTAAAGTAAAAATGACAATGAAAAAGTACGTTTAAAAACCGTTATGCATTATCTAAATGATTTGAAAGTTGGTGAAACAACTCGAACTCTTAACATTTTTGTCAAAACATATAATCGAAAAATTCAAAGAAAAATCTTGACTGAATCACACTATCTGATTGTACATAGAAACGCCGAAACAGGTTCGTTCCCTCCAAGCCGCACTTCCACGTAATATCGGCTACACAATCGAGTATGGTTATCTGAAGCGGAAGTGCGCGCGGCGAAGACGAGTGGGAATACGGAATGAGCCTGTCGGATAATGAAAGCTGTAAGAAGAGCCGATACTACAACGCATAGTACAATTTTATTACCTTGGCCAAATGTGGACCGCGTGGCATAGTCACCAGAAGATCCTCTTCGGCGTTCGGCGCCATGTCCGATTCGCTGTAAACAGACAAAACATAACGTTTCAATTAATTTTCAAAACTTAATGGGAAATCTCAATTATTTTTTTGGTATTTGAAATGCATAAATATTTTTGAATCTGAAAATTCCCTTCATAATGTCTAAAATATATTATAATGTAAGAGTAAATTTAGATGAAATGAGAAACAATTAAATTTCAGGAATAAAAAAAAGTTGTATTGAGTAAAATATAACTCTGTGCATTTGGTTCTGGACGATAAAGCTTTTCTTTGTATAAAATAAACCTTCTGCAAATAAAATAAAAAATATCAATCGTCTGTAGAGTAATCGGGATTTTTTTTTTTGTTGTAAAAGGGTTGTGGGGTCATTCCGGTAAAGCCAAGAGTCCTTTTGAAAAACTTTCGGACATAAATTCTGGTATAATCGATAACTTCAAGGACTTAATTCCACGCCAGAAATAAAAAAAACGCAGCAAACAATATTGAAGGACTGCACATGCAATGAGTAACTCGCTTAGCGTTCAAAAACACGTAAAAAGAGTGTCTATGTGACCGAATTTTCAAAAAGATCAAATTAATTTAAAAAAATTCTATTTCGTAGAGATCGAAAAGGCGCATTTATCTCCAAAAGTAATTTTACTTTCACCTCCGTTTCCAAGATAAGAATTAAAAGCCGAAACACATTTTTGAGCACTAAGCGGCTTATTGCATCCGGGTCCTTGAATTTTTTTGAAAGAATCAATAAGTAAACGAAACACACCAGAAAAACACCTTCCTTTTCAATTCGTTATATTTGTCACATAGATCACGTACGACCGACAGCTCTGACAGTGTCTCGCGTCAGCTTTTGTCAAAATCGTGCACCGAATCCCAAGGTTCTCCAGCCCAAGCTGCAAACCGCATTCGTCACCAGTCACCGGTACACGAGTGAATGTTTAAGGAATAGCAGTTCGTACAAGGAAACCCATTCTTCAAAGTTTTGATATACAAAACTCGACGCGAACAATCGTTCATTGTGATTCTAAGTGAGAGGGGAACAATGCGAGAACACGATAAATTAAATATCGAGAAGCTCGTGGAGTGAATTTTGATGCGCCGGCTAGTCAGAAAAGAATAGGAGTTGGCATGAATGAATAATCTTTCGGTACGACAACGAAATTTTACTGATATCGAAAGGTGAGAGATTCTTTCTTTTGTTGCGCGTTTTCTTTTCAATGAGATAAAGCCATTGCAGAATATTCATTAAAGGGAAGCCGGAGGAGCATAGTTACAGACGATTACAGTTTCATACTTTTTTCGTTCAATTTTTAATATTTTAATATTTTTCGATTTGAGCCCAATTCTTTGTAGTTCACAGAATTGGGCTCAACTTGCAAAATGTTAAAATATTGAAAATTGAGCGAAAAAAGTATGAAACCGTAAATGTCGCAACTATACTCGTCCGGCTGCTCCTTTGTCTTTTGTTGATAAATGTAAAAGTATTGAATATTTCTGAAAATAATAAGATGCAATGTGTAATAATATTGTATAGTCTATTATCGTTAAGCATTTTTAATACCATCTCGGAAATGATTTAAACATTACGTGGTTCAAGTTTCATCAAATTCCATCCGCAATTAACAGAAATTTTTGTCGACGAAAATTCGTAGATAAAAATAGCTGTGAATTACGAACGAATGGTTGAGGTAAAAAATCTCTGTGAATTGTGGATGGAATTTGATGAAACTTGAACCACGTAATATTTTCATCGTTACCGAGATGGTAATAGAGTTTTTTTTCCAAAAATGAATCTCTATCTTTAATATATTTCGTTAAATGCTAGAACCGATAAAGTAGAAATCTTTCCGACTACATATATAATAATTCCCATAACCTAAAAAAACAGTTTCTTAAAGGCGATTTTTATTGCTCAGCATCCGCATGCCAACGCGGAAAGGATTCGTTTTGCAGCAAAAGGACATGGGATTGCAAGAATAATTTCAGTGCTCTTGGTCTAGGAAAAAAAACCGGCAAAATAGATGATAGCGAATCGAATAAGACGTCGAAGCATGTTTAATGGGCTTGAATTGCACTGCCGGTCGTACGTCGTCAATACCTGCATCTGGTTCCCTCTCTGATGCGCGTGGTAATCTAAACGCTGATGTATATATAAGTATACGCGCGCAGAGAGTTGGGATCGAGTTCCAATTATTATTGTGCGATCGCATCTGATTATGTTTTCTCCGCGGATGCCGTTAGCCGCGCCAATCTAATTTCCTTGCGCCGGACTTTATACTATGCATCGCTCTGGACGTTTAATTGTTGCTTTTTATTTGTTGGAGAATCGAGAGATTTTATGAAGTTGCAAGGATTCGTTTTGGAATCGGTTTTAGCTGCTTTTTAGTTTGATTCGCGTTTTAGTGGTACAATGTTTTTTAAGTTGAAAGTGATTAGGTTGTAAAAGTTTGATGGTACCAATCAACTGCGGCGACGCGCGTATTTCGGTTTAACTTTTATTTGTATTTTCAGCAAAAAAGTAATGGACTTCCGGTGTACATATACTATGGCACTGCGCGCAAGGGAAAGTTATGGTATTGTGCTTTTTTTACACACTTTGTAAAGAATGATGCATTTTGAGGTTAGTCGTTGCCTAGATATCCGATTTGTGTTCTACAAAACATTGTGAGGATATAAGTAAGTAAAGCAAGAAAATAACTAATGGGGAAAAAATATATAGTGTGCTGAAATCGAGTGTTTCTCTAAAAAAGTACCTTTTGTGATAATGAAAGAAGTTTTTGAGATTAAACATAAGAATTAAAACGTTCGTAATAATAAGTTTATTTTTCAAAATGTTAGCATAATTTGAAATTTTAACTGTCGAGTAATGTGACAGTTTGCTTATGCTTTTATATGTTTTAGATCGGTTATATATATATTAGGTACTTATTTTAATTGTTTAAATATATTTTAATTAATAAAGTTCTAAAGATATACAGGTACTATAAATTTATGTTTGAGGGCATCAATTTAATTATCTACATGTATTTATGAAATCAACTGATAAATAATTACATAATCTCCTCCTTGGTAATGTGCTTCGCTTGTACTTTAAAGGCATTTAAAATATAGGGATTCCAAAATATATAAGACTAAGCCAGAATGAAAAAATGATATAAACTGTATAGTTAGTATAATTAGTATATCCGAGATACGCAATTTAAATTGCAAGTATCTAATTTCGAAAAAACCGTTTTAATAATTCATCGGCAGTATTCATAAGTTGCATAAAAGATTTTTCGAAGAAAGCATGTAAACTTAATAAGTAAGCCACTGGATTAATGGGCCTGCTTTCTCTGCGTTTGAAAATCGTTTACAATTTTTATCGCAATATTAACCGCAGCCACGCCAATACTCGGAAAAACGACAGATATACTTTCTTCTCGAACGGACGTAGCTTCGCAACCTAATCCAGATTTAACAACTAGAGAAGAAATTTCGTTTATTTCTTACAGCCTGTTTCATTCTTTCCAAGAAGAACCATTATTCGTTTTTTATGTAAAATCGAATTCATTGCTGCAACGCATTCGATTCAAAGCAGTAGAATCCTATCGATGCGACATGGATGTTCAAGTTTCTAATATACATTTTGCCAAAAATTTGATTGATGATATTTCTAAAATAAAAAAAAAAACCCAGTGCAACAAACAAAAAAGTCCATGTAGTCAGGTTGCAGGTAGGTGTGTGCTCTTAGAGTATACCCACTACCATACAAGTCCTTTAGAGAATCTCGTGGTCGCAACGCAACGTATATATTCTCAAAGTAATAGAGCGAGAGAGAGAAAGAGAGAGAAAGAGAGAAAGAGAGAGAGTCAACGTTGTCCGCTTGGCGCTTAGCGGTATCCTTACATAGGGTGAGTGCACCGGTTGTCGGTCATCTAACGCAAAAGTCTGCATTTTAAATGTTTTAAAAAAATCAGCATAACAAAAGAGATGTAGGCAAAAGTATCTTTCAACTTATAACTTTTCCGTTAATATTCAATATTTAAATAAATATTAAGTAATAGAAATATATAGTTTAATGCAAAAATCACTATAAATTATAATATTAGTTAAAATTTTTCTTTTTAAGAATTTACCAATTTTAATTTCAAATAGTAACATTTTTTATTTTTTTAAATGTATATATATACTTAGTATATGTTAAACTTTTATTATAATTTAATTAATGAAAAAATAATATAGTTGCCAGTATTATATTTGAAATTGTGTTTACTATAAGAAAATAAAATATCTTATCGTCATACAGTTTAAGTTATTAAATCACATAAGGTATCTGTAGCAAAATTATATTTCTAGTAATTCCATAGTTGAAAAAAATATTTTTTCTGTAGTTGCAGGTGAGCCCTATACATGAGGCACTTAAATTGATTCAATTGCCATTAATTTACGTGAAATTTTGGACAGTTGAAAAGACAGTTCATAGTCGACTCATCTTCCATTCTTAAAAGACATTAAAAAGAAATGTATTCTTTCTTTATAATTATTATACTCGAGTTTAAAAAGAAGATATGCCTAAGTAGTGCTATACGCTAGTAATTCGTTCCACAATAGAAAATCTTTGAAAGCTGTTACATATTTATACACGTCATTTGAAATCTAAAATTCTGTATAGAATATCATGAATTAAGATATTGGTTTCCATGCATCAGGGGCAGGGGGGCGATCGGTTACCGGCGTATAATTCACCCTATCTATATATACCCAAGGAGAAAGAGAGAGAGGGAGAGAGAGGAAGAGAGAGCCGTAACTAACTGGATTCACTGGACGCAAGCATGCAGCCGCATACTGCGCAGATGCACACCTCACCGCGGCTGCACACACAGTCACGCGCATCTACGTCCATTTAGCAACTATTAGCAGCATTGTCCAAGGCGTCATCAGGTTTCGCACTGCGCGCACACATATACACCGCACTCGGTGCGCATCGGACGGTACAGGTATACAGGCTGGTGCCGCCGACTCCCGCCGAGGAGACATCGGTCGGAGCCGGCGGGGCGCGCGATACACCGGCTGCAGCGAGGGTCAATGCCTCGGTCCTCCGCTGCGAGCATCGCTGAGGCACCGGAGCGCGCGCACACGCACGTCCCCGCGTGCACACACGCGCCTCTAGCTATATATCGGCTATATCGGCCTCGCGAGATGCTGAGCCCCGCAGCGCCGAGGAAAAGGAGGAGGAGGAGGAGGAGGAGGAGGAGGAGGAGGAAACGAATCTCCCTCCGCTCCGCGGTTCGCCGACACCGTCAGCAGCCAACGACTCGCGCGGAGTCGTCGCGCGATGCGCATGGAGACGCACGCTTCCGTGGGAAAGACCACGTGCGGGTATAGTCTCCTCGATAGTCTCTCTTGTATACCTGTTGCAGCCGTCGGCGCACCTCTGCGCGCATGCTGGATGATGCAGGCTCTTTTGGGTTATTGGGTTGAAGGAAGCGAGCGCGATCCTTGAGGCTGCAGCCGCGATAACTTAATTCGATCTTCGATGCAAAGCGATCTTCTATGTACGCCGTGGCATATACTTATATCGCTGCGCACGGGAAGAAAAGATTTAGTTGTATAGCATTCTGCAACGTCATTGGTTCGCATGTTTGCTTGTGTGCCGCAGTCCAAAACTTCGGTTCTGACGTGCATTTATTACTACTACTATGGTCTTGGCCAAAATATCTCTTTCAACCATTGACTTGAAGAGGAACTAACGGCGGCCTGCGAACTGACATGAGGGAGAAGAAGGTATAAGTCTGGATGACATCATCGTCGAACCAGATATACTTATCGCTTATATAATTAAATAAATATAATATTTCTACGAATATAGACTTGGAGTAATCATTAATTCACAATTACTATGTTTATCTAAGACAATACGTCATAAGGGCTTAAGCATCTTAAGTCTAATTTTTTTTTCTAATTCTAAGTACGTTGCGATAAAAGTATTATAGGAAAATTGATTTTTTTACTCAAAATTGCAATACCTATATGAACATCTACAATTTGTTTTTTTTTACTCTAGGGAGAGAATAAAATCTCATTACCATCGGTTCGGTTACATCGAGTGTATGTCTAATTTAATTGCGTATTCAGTTGCACGTGATATCTTGCAACAATATAATATGCTAAAGTGCAACTTTTGATGGACCATATGTGACATTCCATCATGTAGGTATATTCAGCATAGTTGAATGCGCAGTTCGGTAACAGCGACGTATGCGAATAAAATTTATGAATATTTAAATGCATCATTAAAGCGTATGCATCTCCGCCGAAAAAAAAAATAAAAATATAAAACATCAGCCGCGAGGAAAAATAGCGCGCGACCACTTTAGCTATAGGTAGATTCCTTTTTTCCTCTCCTCATTTTTCATGCTCGATTTTACACTCGGCGCGCGTATATAACTCGTAATTTTAATCGCCATATTCTCGTAAAGCAAATTACAGATACATCATTTTCCGTACTTTACGAGTGAGCATTAACCCCATGGTAAAAAACTCCTGCCACTGCGCGTCTCTGGATTATGCCTTTGCATGACTATGCGCCCGCATGTATACAAATGGAACAGAAGTTTCTGCGCGCGTGTATATAAGCGGAGCAGAACAGAAGCGAGGCATAATCCGTTGCGGAAAAAGGCTTGTTGTACACAGGGGAAAAGTTAACTGTCTGACAAACGACTTAAACCCTTTTACTTTTGCCGTGGCGCTGGAAGAGTTTGCTCGAAAGTTTCCTTTTTCAAAATGAAAAGAAAAAAGGGACTCTGCAGCAGCCGGCGCGGCCAACAGCGCTAAATTTCCCGTAATTGTGGCGCGTATAGTCGCGAAATTACCAGCCAGCCCCGGAATATATACAAGCGTAGTTTACGACTTTGTAATTCCGCAGGACTACTTACGGTAGCTAGAGTCGTTTTTTCTCTCTCTCTCTCTCTCTCTCTCTTTCGCTTCTCCCGTTGTTATATATATATATATATAT
>UELV01081939.1:0-11153 GCA_900490015.1 Megastigmus stigmatizans
CCCCCCCCCCGCCCCCCAATCGTGAAAGGGTCACTCGTGTCCAAAGCAATGACGATAATTAAGCTCAAATCCAAAACAAAATCATTCGCCGCGCGGGAGTTTCCGAATCCCCGAGCACACAATCCAAACAAAAGTCTACTAAATTCTTGATGTAATTCCTCAGCAATGACCAGCACACCCACACATATAATCCTCGCTTATGTACATTCTGTATTATATACCACGTAAGTCGATTAACGGGTGGACTCGAAAGCCTGCGCCTGGAAACAGACGTCGAATCAATTTATTATTAAAGGCGAAAAAATGGCTCTAGCCGACCGTTCGCGCTAATCCATCCGCACAATCTAGGATGATTAAAACCCCTTCGGCGCGCGTTATAGTTGTTGGCCGCCGTTAGAACTCGCGGGGGCAGCAAAAGGCGAACGTAATATAAAACCTTATACGAGAGTATACCAGAGTTCCCGATCTAATGTAAACACCTGTCGACGTGCTTATGCTTGGAGGGACGAGAGAGATAGAAATATAAGGGTACGAGGAAGAAAGAAAAAGGAGACGAGGATATAATTAATGTCGCGTAAAAAAAGCACCGCGCACGGTGACAATTTTAAAACAGTTGCGTTGCGCCGCGCTCATATATATATATATTGTAGCGTACGAGTGTCTCGTAAAATTTTGCAGTTTCGACTAGAAAATGTTTAATTTTGTTAAAAGTTTCATTCTTAATATTAAATAATTGTGTTTTTCCATGACAAACATTACACGCATAAGCAATAGTAACTTTGAAATGCATTCGATCGAATTTGTGGTTTGACAAATTATTCCTGTTGATGAAATTAAAAATGTTCTAATTTTTTATTCAGTTGCGTTATTTCGTATATGCTTCAATACAAAGATCAATTATAAATTCACGAAAATCGGGAAATCAACGTATAAATCCTCAATTTTTTTATCGTCGTACGCCACTTCATATGTCAAACGTAACTTCGCGCACAGAGGGGTAAAGAAAAAATAACGGATAGAACCGCGTCATTTCGTATAGCGTCGATGGTCAAGAAAGAAAGAGAGAGAGAGAGAAAGAGAGCCGCTTTACACAATCTGTCAGTCGCGGTGTGCGTCCTCCTACCACCAACATAACACTTCCAAGCCCATTAGGAAAATTAATAAAGGTCCGATAAGTGATCAGAGTGTGTTGTGCTATGGCCGCGCGCATTTATTTGATTCGCCTTCGCTCTCTCGCGATATTAATAAAGCTTCTCTCTCCCCACCTCCACGTGACTGTGCTTTCCAATCATGCTGGAAGCGCTGGAATTACGTTATATACGCTCGTATAAAGATTTCACGATTATATATATATATATATCCAGATCGCTGCGTGCAGCATTTCTAGATTAGAATGTAATTTTGCATTTTGCCCTGACGCTCGCGCAGCTTTATTATTCATAAACGAGCTTCTTTTGGTGAGTGCAGGCGGCCGCGTGTAATGAAAATTATTGCGGCACATCGCCGGAGGGAATCGAATGGGAGAAAATCTAATGAGGCGGTGCGCGACGCTACGTTAGTTTTTTATCCGCGGCGGTGCGATCATTGTTTCAGCTACATTGCTGAGTGCAATAAATTTAATATATTATCGATTGTATCGATGTTGTTGTTCGGGGGGGATGGTTTTATGCTACCTGTATATTCAATGTTTATCGTGGATACTTTGAACGATGAAAGCTACTGCATTTGGTTGGGTAAGATTAAAAATTACAGAAAAGCATTTTAATTGAGAAGAAAAGAGATATTGTGCCGTTATTATATATAAGGGGATATTCGAATTGGTACCAGCTGCCCAATGCAGATCAACGACTTAATGATCCTTTAATAAGAATGCTAAGCCAATTAAAACACTCGCTGATTAAGATACCCCGGGAAGGAATGATAAGTTGTGTGACGAAAGTGTGTTTCTTTATATCGGTGTTATATTACTATATATATATATATTTTATCTTATATATATATCGCAGAATATAGAGATTAATTGAGAGAGTGAGAAAAGTTCGTATATGTATGTATTTAATTAAAGATCCTGCAGGCATATTTATGTATTTTAAGGAATTGGCAGAAGACTTGGTACACCGAAAGTTCCAAAAAACTTTTTTTCTATAATGAAAGAATATAAGTATGTTGAAAATGGGAACGATGGTAAATTATGCGCAGTATTAACCGACTGATCGACCAACTCTACGTAATATCAATTTTTTATTATTTGATAAACTAAAAAGATAAAAAGACACGATGTAGGAACAAATCGTGCTAATGAAATTGAATTAAAAAAAAGTGTCATGGAAATGTCTCAACGATTCGCTCGAGTGCAAAATAATCATTAGTGCACTGCAGCGCACAGTTGCAATATATTTTTATCGACGTCCCGAAAAACGAAGGACGAGTACAAAAAAAGTTTCATATGCGAGAAAATGAATTTACTGTATATATATACGATATTTCTGGTATTAATGATTTATTTTCCTCGCGGTATCACATAGTATATACTGTCTAGGAGAAACAAAAGAATATAGTTTACCCTCCTACACACGAAACTTATATATATGAAAAGTTCGGTGAGCACATTGAGCGGCCATTAATTATTAACAAAAGGAACGGCCGATAAAAAATTCAGGCGCACCTAAGAGGGCCTGGAGGTCGGTATACAAGATTCAATTTTTAAGATTATCGATTGCAATAATCTAAAACAACTCTATCGACGCGCCATTTGGAAAATGTATATAACATGTGTGTGTATGTGTGTCCTTATAAGATTCGAGCGCGGCAATTAGTACATCGTTCAAATCGTCCCAAGGAAAACAAAAACTTCGTGAAAGTCTGGTGGGTTCATCACGATTGTTGACTCACCTTTCCATTGTCGTACGATATATATATATGTATATAAGGGCACACGCGAACTCGTGCTTTAACTCGTCAAAACTTGGGTTAATGACAAATAAACACTTGTTTTTTTCATTTTTTTTTATCGAGCCGAATCCAAGATGGCGGCTGGAGAGCAAACATTGAGAAAAAAAAGGGACTGGAGCAACTATATAATCGTGGCTATTATTACTCGCAAAGTAAACATATATATGCAAATGCTTTAATCGTCCCATGAGTCGCCGCGTATATGATTTCGTTTTTTTTTTAAATTGAAACTTCCAGTTGTTACTTATGTTAAACAAATATTGCCAGTTGCGAAGTATTTGTAATAAACGGAAAAAAAAGGTTTGATAATTTGCACACGCACATAATTGCGAACTTTATAAGAATAAAGATTATTATTTATTATTTTTCAGGACAAGTCGCTATTTCTTTACAGAAGTAATAATTCTATACGACTTAATAGATTTGTATATGTGTTGACTAGCAAATATTATAAATTAATATAGACAAAAAAATCATCACCCCAATTAACTATACGAAATATCCGATTTAAAAGGGTACATAAATCATGATCGACGAAAGAGGGAGAGAAGACGAGCTTTTATCAAAATCCTAATGATGCATCTCTCTATCTTATTAAACAGCCTCTACCATACATGCGCATATACATATATATATATATATGTACTATAGAGGCCTCGGCGGAGAACGCATCTTCTTCCTCGCATTATACACACATGCGGGGCCGTATATACCGGGGTCCGGTGTATTAATTAGAGCCATAAAAAGGCAGCTTTAATATGAGATTATCTTCGCGGAGGCGCGTGCGGCCGCCTCTCCACTTCATTCGCCTCTCTCTCTCTCTCTCTCTCTCTCTCTCCTCTTCCTCTTCCTCTCTCGCGCCTCTTATTCCTGTTTTTTTTTTATTATATCTGCTTCACCTTGCAACAGTTGGGTTGCGAGGACCGGAGGGGCTCGTCGTCCGCGCTCCTTTGCCTCGGGTTCCGGGGACTTTTATATATACGCACGAAATATATTTCATTAAAGTCTCGCGTGGTAGTTTTTCAGATAGCTCCCTCTCTTTTTCTCTCTCTCTCTCTCTCTCTCTCTCTCTCTCTCTCTCTCTCGTGTTACAGCTTTATTACGCTGGACTTAAATGCGATACCGTAAAATAAAACGATTTGTCGACTAATGCGTATGTTCAAATATAATTTTTCCTTTGGCCGGGGGATTGATTATTATCGCGGTTGAATAGTTCTTATATGCGGGTCGAGTGAGTGGGTCTTGCGGGGAGGTCGCTTTGAGATATGAAAGTTCGATGTTATTTTTTCTAGAGTAATTTTGGGAAAGTTTTCGATACGTTGCAAGTCCTTTTCAAAAAGTTTGATTTGAAAATTTAAAAATCAGTTGATTTTTATGAAAATTTTTGTCGATTCAGACGAAACTTTATTGGTAGAAATCTTATGCGAAGATAAACTAAAGTGTTGCAGCAAAACATATATATGTTGTCAAGCTAAAGTAGGTATTTTGCAATTGATAGCAATTTTTACAAAGATTATAGAGTACTTATAATTTATATGAGAAAGATATTCCTATAAGTACTATTATTGAGTATAAGTTGACATGTCTAGTAATATTACAAATTATGAATTATATTACAGTTTTATGCAAACAACAAGCTTTTCCTTTCATAAAGCTTATAAGCATGATTTAGAACAATTGTTTTATTATCGACCTAATATAATATACCGTCAAGGCGAAAGTACAAAACAACGCGATCGATGTATATAGATCAATATTTGAATTATCAAATTAAAAGTTATGACTGATAGAAATATTGCATCGTATATAGCTACAATAAATATATTTCCCAAAATTCGATAACATATTTAATCGCTAAATATTTAATATGCGAAGTCACAATCCAATTACCGTACACAATAACTTCCCACGATTCAATTAAATATAGTTCGGGAAAAAAGAAGAATAAAAAAATGTCAGGTAAAGAGGCACATTTAAACGTTATCTAAACACCGATAATTGTCCATTGAAATGAAAAATAAGAGAAAAATTACTCGTTCGATTTCACGTATAATAACTATTTCCCCAAGACTTCGTCTTTATATTCCCCTTTAATGAGAAATAATAATACAAACGCTAAACCCGTTGAATGCGCGGTTTGTAATTTTCTTATCGTCGCATAGTGGCGCGAATTAAACTGAAAACTGTAAATAACCCCATTGAAATTGCCGCGCACACACATACACAGAGAGAGTGAGAGAGACGAGTGGAGAGAGACACGAGAAAGAGCGACATTTTCCTATAAAGACTAATAAACGACATCGCGCGCGGGGGGCTCTTTGTAATGCAGCGGCACTCTGCAATTTTAAACATATACGAAAGAGCCCTCTTATAATACTTACATATATATACACCCGCGCGCCTGTCGTTCGAGAGCCCGATGAAATATGCATAGAATTTCTATTGGCTTTATACGGTGTAGTGCAACGCGCGCGCCTTCTCGTCTCGTAAATTCTTCTCTCTCTCTCGCTTCATATAGCGCGAGTGATTCTGTGTGAACAAGTGAGTTTCTTCTCTTTTGAGGAAGATACCTGCGCGTGTGATTCGTATATCCAAACACGCACATATACACACCTGTTTTTCTCCGCATTTTTTTTTATTTATTCTGATGAGAAAACATTCGGCTGGTTAAATAGCGCATAAGAAAAGCACGAAGATCTGTTTTCCACGGGAAAGAGGAGTCTATAATATAAGCGTTTGGCAGCTTTTGGATTTCTTATTGTTTGCGCGATGTGTATTGTGACGGGCGATAACAAAAAGAGTATGGGCCTCTCTGTGTGTATTTTGAATGAGAAGAAAAACGAAGGCAAACCATGTCTATATATGTTAATGAGGCGAGGGAGGAATGAGAGGCAGCTCGAGAGATGATATATATAACTCAAGATTGTACGACGAAGGTGTGTGCGTATTAGGTATTTTGTGTATACACGGGGACAGGAAAATCACTCCGATCGACAAAAAAAAAATTGATGTATACGCATCACGTGGTTATTGTGATGATCATAATACGAAATTTTTTGTGCTAGAAACAAAATTATTTCTCCAACACCGATATACGCATCCCAAGGTCGTGTTATTTATATGAAATGTTCTGTAATACTTGAATTTTTCAAGTTCATCTGTGACGCAGGTGAATCTTTTGGCTTTTTTTTTTATTTACACAGCAGTATACGCGAATGTAATTTAATGTTTTGAAAATTGTAAGAGATTTACGGAATTGTAGATTCATGCGTGAAGCATATACAATAAATCTTTTAACATATTCAAGTCTGTATAGCATTGAGTTTTTAATCGATCCTTTTTAATTTGATACCATTTGTTTAGCAACAATACTTATCTAGGTTTAAAAAGTCTGTCGTATAAGTATTTCGATCGATTCAAATGATAAATTCCGAGGTCCAGAGCTGCTGCCCAGGCGGCATAACTAATCTTACGAAAAATTCAGAAAATGAGTAACTGTGAGAAAACGCGTGAAAACGTCGTCTCAAGCCACGCGAACCCCATAGAACTAGGAAAGATTTTCACTCTTAAATATACGCATACTTTTTTTTTTTTTCATTTAAAAGTCAGAGAACCAGACGAGAGAGAGAGAGGGACATTAGAGAGAAATGACTTGAAGTGGGCTAAACTCGGAGCGGCAGAAAATTTTCAAGGAGATTATGCAGTCGAGAGTCGTGCGAACAATGCATATATACGTGGCAGGTCAAAGGAGATCTCTTCTCGCTCGCCCGAGTCCTTTGTGAATAAATGTACGCAGGACCAAGAGAGAGAGAGAGAGAGAGAGAGAGAGAGAGAGAGAGAGAGAGAGAGGGAGGGAGAGAGAGAGACAGGTTGACGGGTTTTCTTAAGAATGACCGCTGCAGGTCGACCCGATATTCCTACCCTATAATGCGAGAAATCTCCAAGGGTGAATTCCTCAAATTTCCTAAACGGCGAATTAATGCGACATTCATCATCGTACGCGTACTTTTGTTGTGACTGTAGTTTACATACACACGAAAATTAGAGTCATTGTTAGGACGCATTGTTCTCGGATGCGCCGCGAGAAACTGTGCTGGGTGCCTTTTAAAGGATATCTAAACGTTGTACATACAATGCATCTGAAATCGTAATAGATTCTTTTTAGGTTTCGAGCTTAGTTCATCGGACGGATATTCTTTTGGAATCTTGGAAAAGTGTTGGATACATATAAATAGTTCTACATGTGCATGTATCATAGAGATAAGATTGGTGCGGTTCCAGATCTGTTTACAATATACATATAAATCATCCATTATAAAAGAGTTCTAATTAACATTAGAGAATAGATCGGTACACTCGTGACGTGGATAAAGAGTTATCGTTAACCATTAAACATTCACCAATAAACATAAAATTATCTCACGTGCACAACAATAAGCGATTGAAGAAAAAAATTAACTGTTCAGCAAACACCTTCCGAAAAAGCCATAAAAATCGACAAAAAAGCCGTGACAATGCATACACAAATTTTACGCTGTAACACCTTTGCCAAACCCCTTTGCCTGCTTCAAAAAAAAAAATCGCGGCTCGTTCCGCAAAAACCGC
This sequence comes from Megastigmus stigmatizans, assembly GCA_900490015.1. Classification (NCBI taxonomy): domain Eukaryota; kingdom Metazoa; phylum Arthropoda; class Insecta; order Hymenoptera; family Megastigmidae; genus Megastigmus; species Megastigmus stigmatizans. The sequence goes on from UELV01081939.1 coordinate 7,558, forward strand.
TCAGAGTCCATCGATATATATATAACCATATATAACCAGAGAGCCGCCACAGTCGCAGCGGTATAGCGTGAAAAAACAGCACGGCACGCGCCTCAAAGTGCGTATACACACTATACCCAGGAAGTACCCGTACGAGATAATGATTCAAGCTCGCGCGAACGCTGCTCTTCCTTCCTCGTAAAAAAAAACCCTCATATATATATACATCTATAGCACGCGCAGACCCTGTATATAATAAAGCGTGTGCGCAAGGGTGTAAAATAAGGCGGTGCGGCCGGTCTCTTTAACAGTCCGCGGGAAATCGGTTGGACGGTACACGAAGGACCGATGGGCGAAGTGTAGCGGTGCTCAGCTCGCGCATTATCGGGAGCATATCGATGCGGCTCGGCCATGCGCAGTTATTGCGCAGCAAACCGGAGAGAGAGAGAAAGAGAGACGATAATGAAGGTAATAAATGAAGAAAGTTCCCGACACCAGCAGCACCTCTCCCTTATGCTGTGCAGTCCAAGGATATAACCTGTGCGCGTATGCATATATATGTATATACGAAAGAGAGAGAGAGAGAGGGAGGAAAAAGGGCAGGTGCTGCTGGTGCTGCTGTTGCTTCTTCTTCTTCTTTGGGTGGCTCGTTCGACGATATCCTCCTGTGCTGCAGCACGAATCCTTATGGGACACGAGTCGCGGCGGCGGCGGCTGCTGCGGAGGGGCATTGTGCGCAGCTTGCCGCGCAGGAGCACTGAATCTGTCGGGTATCGTGTATTGCGATGCGTTTATGAGAGCGGAGGAGGAGGGACATTAAAAAAGGACCTGCTATTATCGGCGCCTATAAGAAAAGCGCGATGATGATGTTGAATCGATGAATCTGTGCTGCTGCGGAGTGGATATTGATAGATTTCATTGACCGATTGATAAACATATATATATATATATAAAAATTGATTAAATATGATATTAAATTGCATATCTAAATTTTAATATTTCCTTTAGTCGGTTTCACTTTGGTTTATGAGATATTTCGGAACGAATCCTTCGGGACTAATATAACAATATAAAAAGAATTCGCAGCTCTTCTTTGGACCTTTCAAAGTGAGCTTAGCTTACAAAGGTTAAGTCCTTGCACTGTAGTCCCTTTGTAACGTCACACCGTATATAAACCAGTTTTCAAAGGATGCCGCGCGACTCTGCACCGCGGATCGTGACGCTGCAAAACCTTCACGTCTCTATTATACCGTCTTTAAAGTTGAACGTGTGAATTTGAAATTCGTAATAAAGATGTTTCTGTCTTAGGTGGGCAGTACTTATTAATATATAAATATTTAAATCGGTGCAGGTAATTAATCATTGAATTTTCAGATGTCGGTAGCACAGAAAAAGTTGCTTATTGAATAAAAATACGTATTGTTCTCCACAAAATTAAGTCTTTTAAAACCTGGGACCACTTAGCACTTTCGTTTGTCTATAAGCTTAAAGGATTCGAGTGATTTGCAATATTCCTCCGCAAACATTAAGCTGGACATTGTAAATAATTCCCGTGCGCGAATACTTTAGCTCGTGTGTGACGTACACGGCTCAAATGTTCTATATATATGTATATGCCGCAGTAACCCTCATAGTCGGTTTATAATATGCAGCTGCTGTGCAGTTTTTACCGTGCAATTTTTTTTTTACGAGCTCCAAGTAGTCTCGAGCCACTCCAAAGCAGCCTGTCAATCTCGCACACTTGTAGCACATCTCATTACTCAATATACATCCTGCGAGAACGACTCTTTCATCTGCAAAATTTCGTATATGACATATATATAGAGGCAGATTTCAAAATAAAGATGTATAAAGTTCGGAGAGAATTAACTTTTTTGCAATACTCTCGACCGAGTTTCGTCTCCAAATTAATTGTTCTTTTTTCGTTCGTTTTTGGCAGAGCCGGTCAACGCTCTCAAGCGTCGTGTTTCATATATACTTTAGCCATGCTGAAAAACGTATCATTACAATCTGTATAAATATCGTGGGTATACGAGCTAGTGAACTTTAAATTGCATTCATCTTATTTGGTAGTCCGCGCGCGGGTCGTTTAAAAATCAGAGGTGGGGAGTGTAATTATTTCGCTCAGAAACATTAATTCATGCATAAAGAAGCTGGTAACTTCATCAGGGCTTGCGATGATGCGACCCCACTATTTTCTCAAGCCGAGAGCCTCGTCTCGCAACAAAAAAAAAAAGAATAAGGGATAAACGATATCAAATACCGGGCCGTGCTATTTTATTTATGAAACATACCGTAAGCATAAGAATAATAAATTTATGAAAGCTTGCGCTGCGACTCCGAACCTAATTTATTTAAAAACAAATTCATCAATCAATATAACATCATTAACCGGTCTCGTCACCACACACATTCCTCAAACCTCATTTGTCCGAAAATCCCGCAGGTGTGAAAGTGCTATCATCGCCAAACTCACTCTCTGATTAATGAAATTGACAAAAGCAAAAAAAAAAAGAAAGGATAAATCCAAAAACCAGTCTCAAAACAAATTTCGCTCTTGATGATCGCTACTAATTAAGACCGTGCTGCACATACCCATCCGTTAACTCCGCAAAGCTGCTAAATATACTACGGAAGAAAAATCACGTCGTGCCAGATTCCTTCGCTCTCGCGAATCACTTATATATAAAGCGAGTATAATCCCTTATCGTCCAAAGTGTCTCGCGTCCTTCTCATCTCGAATCAAAGTCCTCGCGAGTAAGCCTGTCCAAAAAGAATAAGGAAGAGTATATATAGCCTCTCGTTTTGGTAGGTGTATATATATAAGGCGGCGCGCGCGTGCAAAAGTGCCTCTCGATCACCTCATCCTTCTCCCTCTGTATCACACAGGTGCAGGCGCACTCTGATGGTCTCCTCTTCGGCTTTATCTCCCCATTACATCGGCTGCGCACACATATATTTAATGCAGCGAGAGGTGGATTTTTGCACGCGGGTCGCCACGGATTGGAGCTGCACCGGGTAAGTAATTTATGTCTATAAGGACCCCGGGTCGATCGTCATCTCGTGTCCGATACACGTCTTCTGACGCTATCCTATATGCATAGATACACGCCGAATCTTTCTCCTCGCTGCGGTGTATCCATTGTCAAAGTTGAATATATGCGTGACTTTTTTAAATGATCAATGAATCTACGTGCGTTTGGTTGTAGGCTTAGAATGAAGTGACGCTTATGTATCGCTGCCGCACATTTGCTATATATATATATATATATATATAAGAGCGAGCGAATCAATTAGCGAATAAACGAGACCGTACAAACACGAGAGTTCGGGCTGAAAACAAATTCCATACGTTCGAAAATTGTAGTACACATCGGGAACACGCATTGGAAACCAATGGAATATCCGGTCTTACCGCATGTTTCTGCTACTTCATCTTCGCCGGTTCGGGACGCGAGAGTTAATGAATAGGCTTGTCGACTATTTGTAGGGCGTGATGATCTACGCAAGTCGTTCACGGGCGCATTTAAAACTTCTTTTTTATACACTTTTCAGTATTACACGCTAGCCAAGTATACGCGGTGCGAGTTATTCAAGCTCCCCCCCCCCCCCCCCCC
>UELV01081939.1:11173-21388 GCA_900490015.1 Megastigmus stigmatizans
ATATTGAGCTTGAATTATACATATATACAATATGCGGACCACGTGTATTTCGAGCGAGTTTATCTTGTCTTGCTGGAACAGCGACCAAGGGTTTCATATTATTATTCTTTTAATTGCATATATGTGTGCTTGAAAGGAAATGAGGAATTGGACGTGTAGAGTGCAGGCTTCTTTGATTTGGGCTTGATATCTGGTCTCTGTGAGATTTTACAGTGTAACCTCCTGTGCATTCATTGCTTATGGGCGAGTTAACAGAAATGATTGTATGATATACTACGTGTCAGCTGTTACCGAATGCGTTGCGACATTGAATCAAAGATCTTTAAAAGTTTCAATTGATCAATGATCTGTAATCTTGTGCAAGAAAATAAGTAATCCAACTATTTATTTCGGTATTCTTTGAAAACATTTACGTGCATTAATCAATATCGTTTTTGTAATCGAAGTACTTTTGCCGATAGACATTTTCATAAATGCGTGCACTATTTCTCTATTACCCATATGCAGCATTTAAATAAGTTAACCACAAGAATATAAAAAGGAAAATTATAAAAAAAAAATGGAAACAACTTTTACATCGAACTTACCGCGTAGACATATTCAACAATCTAGACACGCACAAATAAGGGATCAATTCAACAATTCCCCATACCCAATGGCGTATCCTGTCAGCGACTGCGATCAAAAAGAAAAGAAAGCTATAGAGTTTGAATCGCGAAGAACCGCGAGACCTCCACGCACACACGTCTACATATACATATATATGTGCTGTCTTACAAACAAGGTGAAACGGGGGAATTTCGCGCAAGAGAACTTTAAGAAATGGAAATGTCGATAAAGCGAAGTAGCCTAGTCCTCCCCTGCGTTTCCATACCCTGTCTCTCTCTCTCTCTCTCTCACACACACACACACACACACTCTTGTCTATATACTTCAGACACATCAGCTTCGAAGTCCGTTTTTCGCTTTTTCGAAACACGCCCCTCAATTTTCTCACCGCGTCCGCCCGATATACACACTACACACATACACGAGAAAGTCGAAGAAAAGTGTATGCGTGCGTGTGTGTGTGTAAGGTCGCGTAGGTTGGCGCGCGCCCAGACGTCGGGCTCATTCATATTTCAGCGATATTCATTTGAGCCCCTCTTTCCACAATAGCTTGCCGTGCGAGACCTCGCCTCGTTCACTTCTCTCTCTCTCTCTCTCTCTCTCTCTCTCTCTCTCTCTCTCTCTCTCTCTCTCTCTCTCTCTCTCTCTCTCTCCTTCGGCGCGTTCGAGACTTATTCTCTGTATGTATATGTTATATAATGTATTTATAATGTATATGTGCCGCAAGAGGTACCCGGACCGTGTCGTAGCGGCGAGTGAATATATGCGGTCAATGACGCACGCCGATCTGGTCACTTTTATTATTTTTGCATTCTTCCGAGGGGTGAATTTTGGTGATTTTCGTTCTCTGGTCGTGCGACATTTGAATATTTCTCCAAGTCTTTCAATTTATATACGCGGCAATCACAAGTTGACGGGACGATCGGTCCTACGAATATAAATGAGTTATGAAATCGTCTTGTTAATAAAGTCTATCTATGCAGAAGAGTAAGTTGGTTGACGTAAAAAAATGAAAATATGTAAATCAATTATAAGGTACGCAAAAAGCCTGCGACATCGCTCAAAATCGGTATTGACAGTCCAAAGTAAACTTTGTCAGTGAAAGAACTCGGAAAGAAATTGATAATCAAAAGTTAATATAGAAACTAGACTTCGGTATATCAATACGGTCAAAAGGAATTTATTATACCTTTAACCAATAATCACGGCGAGCCTAATTTCAAAATGAATGGACCCAAAAATTCAACCAAAAATTAATTCGATATATCCTCTCTTTGATGTCCTCGAAAAATTTTTACACACAGCAACTTGTATTGTACCAAAATATCTCTCTCTCTCCCATATTTGCCAACATTAAAAACCTATAACCATCATAGTGATTAAAATTCACGAGATCGTGTGTCGCTTTCTTCGTCCCGCAAGTATGTCGCGTATTAAGTACTCGCGCGAATATATACAAATTGGCCTCGGAATTTCCGTTAAAACGCCCAATTTTTAACGATCCATCGCTTAATGTACATTACCCTCAGGTCGATCGCTACACACCATATATATACACGATTGGAAGGTACATCATCTCTCACACCGTTTATTATACACCAGAATAGTTTAGCGAAACGTTGAGCGGGTGTAAAAAATGTAAAAGGGAGCTCTATCGCGAAACGAGATAATATAGAATGTGAAAAATAAAAGAAACAAGAGAGTGCGGACTGCATTCGCGCACGAGGGGGAAATCCGTCTCGCTCGTGATTGGCGATGATTCAGGGGTGGAAATTCGCCTCCTCTCACCCCGCTACGGCAGCAGTTCTTTCCTCTCGTGGTTCGCGTGCTGCGCCGTTTATCACATATGGCCATTAGTAATTTAAACGCGAAAAGCCCCGCGACCGCATCGCGCGCCCAGACCTTTTTCTCACTTTCTACCCGCTATACCTATATACGCGCTGTCGTCGTCGTCGTCGAGTTTTCTTATTCTCTCTCTCTCACTCGAAATTAGCTTTGATTACAATCCTCGGTATAGTTGATGTGTATAACGGCCGGCGGTCTTTTAATTTTCAATGGGGCTATGCCATATTCATACGGAATTGTAATGAGCTTTGATATATACTCCGCGAACAACAGTCACAATAAGTCTATGTCTGCGGATACGAGATTATTATATTAAAATTCTAATACGTTGAGGATGATTTACTTGGATTTATTCAGTCGGACAGATTTTCTAGATGTGTTATTCGTTACATTTAAATTAAATATTTTATACTCCGTCATTTATACATAAAGTACGTTTAACATGGCAATTTATTTTGCGATATTTTTTTTAATTTTTAAAGACCTGCCTACCCCTTTATTAACAGTTTGTGTTGTTTCAAAAGATTCTGATACTGGGATCGTTTTCCGAAAACTTGCAGAAATTTAAAACAACTTACGATTTTTTATACGAACTGATCCGCTGCACGGACTGGCAAAATAAAATTTCACGTACTATTTTTTTCCCCCATTACACAGAATAAGCGGAAAATTTGTCAGTACGTTTACAGAATACGGCATAGAAAACATTTGATAAAACATTAAAGGAAAATAGCAAGAAACTGCAAATGTCGGTATAAGTGCGTATACACGTATACGGATTGCCCCTAACAACTGAAAACATTGTCTGCAAATTTAAAACAGTAGCTCTCGGCTTCCTGATCGACAAAGTAGTATATGATAAAAGGAGGCCGTATAACAAAGTTAGCTTGAGCTTGCGGAATCATCCTTTATGCATTGGGCATATAAGATATGCAATAATGAGGGCTTGTCAATTTCAAGCTGATGATCTAGAAAATTACAGGTCGAGCCATAGGTCATTTTACGGTATTCACGGTCGAGACTTTATTTCGCTTCGGAAGCCCGATATTTATATCTAATTTCTTTCTTCGCGGGGAATATATAATAAGCGCGAATTCATATGCTCGATCAAAAGTGTCTCGTTATCTATTCAGACGTTGGATACGATGGTATATATGCCGTCATTTTATTTTTCAATGAATCTCTGGCTGATTTTTGTAAAATGCATAAACTGGATGATAATGACGTTTCGTTTGCACCGGGGTGTCCATTAATTTTGCGCGATTAAAACATCGCTGATGATGGAGAAGTGCAATTAAAGGCGATGGCCCTATAGGACTCGTCGCGGTGGTATATTTATAAGAGAGCCGAGTAAACTGAAATTTCTTATAATAGCCGCGATGAGAAACCCCGATTAGCCTCGTTTTAATGTACATATATCCATGGCAATAGGGCTTGCCGTCTGATTCGGTATACGCTATACTTAATCGTTACATTAATTGTTTGATCCAAGGATATAATAGAAAGAAGATTGGGGGAGGGGAAATATTCTATATACCCATAATGTATTCCAATATACATAATTATCCTGCGATTCCATGAAAATTTCCGAATACTTAAAACGCAGACTTGTTAACGATGCTCATTAACCAAAAAAAGGAAAAGAAAAGAAACTGTATATAGAGTACAATAATATAAGAGTCCATATAATTCGCTTTAGTTTCTCCTAACGATCCAGCGGCACATACCTCGCTTACTGCGTGGAAATACAGATATAGAGCATAAACCGCGTCCATCGAAGCTGCGAAAATTTCCCTATAAACTCATTATACAAGTACCAGGCGCGATCGCTCAGCTACCGTATAATAATTGCTCATTCAAATCTCCAAGCGACTTCACACGACCGTTTTTCCAAGCATCTCTTCTTAGCTTCTGAGCGAGAAAAAGAAAACAGAGAAAAGGATAACCGAAGGATCGATTAAGAAAGAAAAAAGGAAGAGTGGAGGGAGGGGTATAATGCCGAACGCAGAAGCAGCAGCAGCAGCGGCTCGGGTGAGGCCGAGACTGCCGTTAAGAATCGTAAATCTGACTACAATGCACCTGACAAACGCTCACGCTCCGCGAACTTTACGAGCGCTGCTGCTGCTGCTGCTGCTGTAGCTGCACTGGCGTATATTATGGGACTCGAGAGCGGAAAGAGAGAAAAGAGCTGTATTATGAATGGGAGAGAAGGATGATTTTTTTTTTCAACTCTCCAAGCTTCTTTCTCCTCCACTGAAGGAGAGTAAACTATATACGGACTATGCGCGCGCGTCCACGTCATAATATATATATAGAGTTTGGCATCGCGCCGATAATTAACGCTCGTAAAACCAGAGACGTGGAAAGCAGAGCGCGCGCGCGCGGCTATTGGGGATACGGTCGATTTTCGATGCGAGCGCCGAACACTTCGAGCCTCCTTGTACTTCGCCGCTGCCTTTTACGTAGAAAATATTACGCTTATTACCCACGCGCACAGTGGCGGCCGGACAGACCGAGCAACGATTCCAACATTATCCCCGCGCGCGCGCGCGCGCGCAGCTCGTTTTATTTCACAAAAGATGTATATATATATGTGCAGAGGCAGTCTGCAGCTCTCTGAAATCCACGAAAGTGATTCAAACGAAGGAAAACGTATAACTTTCTGGCCTCTTCTCTTTTTCTTGCGTTTTTAAACCTTATGGACTGCTGCGGTTCTTTTTTCCCCTCCTCGTATATTGGCTTAAATGCAAGCGAGGAGGGCTACCGGGCACTCGGACGAGAGTTTTTACTACCGGAATGATAATTGTTCGAAGGGCGCGTTTCTCGAGCCGGCCTGCGTATAAGGATTTCGTTCTTTTTTTTTCTACGAGATTTTTCCAAATTGCCTGTTACCAATTTGATTCTGTGTAACGAGAGGCATCGGGCGATACGTTTAAGGCGCTTTAGAGAATTTTAAACATTTTTAGATCGAATTGAAAATTATCCGTTGTCTCTATATGTGTATATTGTGAAGTATCTATTATGTATGCATAGGGCGATTCATCGAAAGTCCAGTTCGCAAGGATCAGCGTCAAGTTCGTGTATATAAGTCCATAAAAATTGTTAACAACCGCTCAATAACGCTTGGTATATGTACGCAGCAAAAAAGTCGAAAACTTATTAAACCCGAATTGGAGATTTAAAAAAATTTGCCAGGTGTACATTAAATCCCCAAGATTCATGGGCGTCATTAAATCAAACTGTATATATACCTCGGCATCTCGTCAACCGTATGTATAATACACTCATATAGAGAGCGACACACACGTCCGTCGATAAATCCCCCGGTGGCGATCGACATCCGCACCGCGGAACCATATACATATAGAGACACAAAAAAGCTCACGAAAAGCCGGGAAAAAAGTGCCGTCGGCGCGCGCCGAAAATTCGCACGTAATCATCATCAGCGGCCTTATTAAATCCATCTCTCTTTCTTTTGCTGCTGCTGTTGCTGCTGCTGTGCACGGTCGAGCCTCGTATCCACACACACACACACACACACACAAGCTCGTGGACCATCATCAGGCGATGCGCCGGCGCAATCAGACCGAATATGCGAAACAAACCAGTTCACATATGTGTGTGTGCAGGTAGCCGTGGCCGAATATGAGAGAAGAGACGACTACGACGACGAGGAGGCGAGAGAGCGGATAAACCGGTTCGGAAGCTGTCGATATTAAAGGGTGATCTTGATCCAGGACGTCAAGATTCTTCCGGGTCTTTGAGCCCGTTCATCTCTTTCTCTCTGCTGCTGCTGCTGCTGCTACTGCTGCTGGTGCATGGCCTCACTCACTCGCTCGATGGATTGTTTTTTCTCCTTTTCTCGCGCGTATCTTGTACCGCTGATCCATTTTAGTTTTCAGAAGCCCGCTCGCCATCCGATTCTCAGAGACAATTATTGGACGCGTTTGTCCCGGTTTATGGTAGAGGGACCTTTTAGCGCGTGTCCATGACAGCCCGCAGGGCTCATTTTTATAATTGAATGCCCCGCGGTGTTCCCCGAGTATACATGCCAGCCCAAATGATGTATATTATACGCGCGCTTTCCGTGCACTGTATATTATATATGTATATAGTGCAGCGATGCACAGAGGGACACCGGTGTATAATTATTAACGACGTTGTTATAATGCACCCGTTTGTAACGCTTCACGCGCGACATTTCGAGCATGGATTTGTACATATGCAGATCAGCGAGTTTTGGTGCGAGTTATACTCTTTTATCAAGAGATTCTGTATCTAATTTGAATATGTACGTGATTAGGTGTACCTGCAGGTATTTAGATTGTGACGATATACGATCGCTAAAAGAATTTTCTCGATACACGCTACAAAAATAATTAAAAGAGATTAAAAATCAAAGACGGAATAAAGAATTGTAATCGTTAGTTATACTTGTAGTGAAATTCGGGATTACTGTGGAATTTATAATTTTTTCTATAGATTTTCCTAATTTGATTTTAATATAAAACTTCTTAATATGTCACAGTTACTTCGAAGTATCGATTTAAATTATCATCCGATTATTACGCGCACTAAAATTGCTCAAATTTGCATATAACCAGAAGAAAAAAAACAGTTCGGCGCTGGATAAGCTTACAAGAGCGGACCTGCATGCTTAAAAGCATAATATATATTAAATAACATTGGAAAGCTTTAAAGCAGCTTGTGCAGTGTGCAATAAAGTATCTGCAATTAATAAAAAGGCAGGTGATGCGCCCTAATTAATAAAAAGAAAAACTTTTTTTTCCACAACGCGTGTATGTATAATTTATACGTTCTCTGATAATATATTATTATTAAGAACAAAAAGCAATTATTATTACATACTTCTATAATTGCGATTGCTCGTGCCGCGTGGATGAGTTAATTGCATGAAATCTAAATGGGCGAAACCCAGATTTAACTATATATTAAAATATATTGAATAATTATTTGATTACTTTTATTTTATTTTAGTCTAATATTTATGCGAGAGTTACCCCTTGACATAAAATAATACTGCCAACGCTAGACAGAATACAACATAAAAACTAACTAGATGACTTAATAATACATTAATACATTTAATAGTTATTTAATTATTTATTTAATTAGGTTTCATCGCTTCTTTAAATGAAAAAACAGTATTGTATTTACTTATATCAATATGACAATTATTTCATACTATTCGAATTCTAAAAGTAGAATTAAATGCTAATAACGTCTTACAAGTTAATTTAAATAATTTACATATTTTATAGATTACATAGTCAAAATTCAAATGAATAGGCTAATTTTTTTCCGCTGTTTTCTTTTTATAGCTAACATGTATCTTTTGGTATGCGATCAAATGATCATTTCTCGCAAACTTTCGTTTGCAGTCTATACAGCTGTACGGCTTTGTGTCACTGTGATTATATTTGTGACGCTTCAGATCTATTCGATGTGCGTATTGCTTGTCGCATTCATCACATTTGTACTTTTTCTGCTTTAAATGTATTTTCACGTGCTCGGTGTACAGGTTCTCATCAGAAAAGCGCTTACCGCACGATTTACATTTTATGTTTTTCGGTTCCGAGTGTTGACTATTATAATCCTGCTTTAAATAACCAATTTTAGTAAATTCTTTGAACCATGCATTGCACTTAAGCGCATCATTTGCAAACTGGGGGCTATTTTTGGCCCATATTTGTTTTGCCGCTGAAGGATTCAGTTCAGGATTCTGCTGTTATGGCATTTGCTGCTACCAATGTTGCTCTAAGTTCAGCTGCTGAGGTTCCTGGTGTTGTGGCATTAGTTGCGGCGGAGGTATTTTGAAGTCCCAGTTATAACATACGTGGTCGCTTTTTCTACTATTCTCGATAAAAAAAACCGCAGGCGTTGCATTGGTGCATCCGTTCATCATTGTAAATATATAAAATCACTAAGAATTTGATGCGCGTTTACCAAGAGCGTATAGTTGCAGGATTTTCCTGGCAGAAGTTCTAAGTTACACTGGCCCTTTCCGTCCAGCGGTCCTAAATTTATAGGGAAGTGGCGAGGTCGGTGTAGGTATGGGTCAGGTAGGTCACGAGGTCAGTAGGGGTACCTATATTTTTACACATACTACACTATAGAATGTATCAGGTAAGACATGCGTCGAAGTATGTGAGAACATGCTGTTATGCGCAGAAAAATTCGAATTGGTTATTAATACAATTTAATATTAATATATTTTTAGTCTGCTAAATATTAAAATGTGTAAAACAAATTTTACATACATTTTGTGTTTATTTTTAAATCGCGTGTAAAAAGTACACAAGTTTTGTGTAAAACTTTTAACAGAAGAGTACACAAAATTAATTACACATACATTACACAAAATAAATGTAAATTGAAAGACAATTATACACAATGTGTATTATATAAAATACCTATTACATAAGTCTTTTGTAAAGTATTAATCAAAAGGACAATTTTGATAGATATTTGCTTTTACAAAGAGATCCAAAGAACATATCTTGTTCTATTTTATTTCCTACAAGCGACTAAGCATAATTTTAAATTTATCGCATGAGTGATAAATAGATTTAAACCTTGTGTGACCTTTTCACACTCAGTTCGGTTGCTAGAAAATGATGATACAACGATAAAATAAATTTATCGCACAAGATGGGAATGTTCTATATACTTATCGACCCATTCGAAAGTAGTTTTAAAACTAGACATATTTCATCCTAAAAAATCCTAAAGATTTCGAATATATCTCTGTCAGCGAGCTCAAAATATATATATCCCTGTTCTTCCTCTCGACCGAATAACGCATATATACACGCATGCAGTACGCGAAATTATCGTTAATCTGATCTTCCTCTCTCTCTCTCTCTCTCTCTTTCGCAGTGAAAATCATCCAATTCCAGTCGAATTCGGGTCGAAGAAGCGAGGGCCGCCTGTACTGCACCACGCGTATACACATCCTTATCTCAGCGCGGATCGATCGCCGAATTGCAAATTGGCCAATTACTATGCACGCGTATATACACACACACATACAAGCGCGCGGCCTGACGCGAACTCGATATGCCTTTCGTGGCCACTGCAGTCTTTTCGTTTTCAATCTTACCGGCTACTTTTGCATGTGTATATATGCGCGAGAGAAGTGCACCTGACGCGTTATAAAAGGAAATTAAATTAATTCGTTTGGACGGCCTGCGCGCGTGTGTCCGTGTGTGTATGAGGATTATCGGGAAAGGGTTTAATTAAGAAAATTCAGCCGGCTGATTATCGTCGCGTTGAATTAACTCGAAATTTGTTTATTTAACGCGCGCGTGCACGTGCCTGTGTGTGGGGCCGATGACGCCTGTCTCCCTTTTTATTTTCTACAAAAAAATTGTGCTGTTCACTTTGTTGTTCGCGAGTTTAACTTTAATACTTGCTTTGGTTTTTTTCTTTTCGAGACGTAATACCGGAGTCTGATGCCATTTGCCGCAAAGGAAACATGTGTAAGCGTGAGGTTTAATTGAAAGAGACATCGCGATAAAGCGGAATTGGTAATTCGCGGGGCGAGATGTCGAAACGTCCGTATCGAAAAGTTTGATACAGCGGAAGGGACAGGTATACTGCCGTACACATGAAGAACCGCACTATCTGCAAATTTTCGAAAATTGAATTTTTTATATCATCGGAATCGTAAAAAAATACTCTATTAGATGGTACAAAATTTATTTAAATAAAACTAATAAATTAAATAATAGACATGCC
>UELV01081944.1:0-10254 GCA_900490015.1 Megastigmus stigmatizans
CCCCCCACCCCGTCCCGCCCCGTCGCCGCGCTCTCGCGCGCGAAATATTGCTTGAAATATATTATCAAGCGCGTTGGAGAAGAGAGAGAGAGGTCTATTTTGGATGGAACGACGGGGCGAGCGCTCGAATTTAATTTCGTTATTAAATACTGAAACATTTTCACTCTTGTGTTCAATTAATTGCGACGGAATAATAATAATTGTTTCGTCAGGCGAGTCGGCGAGCGTGTATTGGCTGTTACTGTCGCGCCCGTTCGCCTGGCCGATTATAGTGGATGCTTTTTGGGCTTTAATTATGCGCGCGCGCTTCGGAGGTGAAAAAGGAATCGAAGAACTGGCGAGTCATTCACTCTTATCTGGGGAAACAATTAAATATGTGAGCTTTGTTACGACAGGTCAAAAGCTTTACCGATGGTTAGCTCGGCTGACTACACTTGGGTACTTTCTACTGCGTGTTCTATACATATAGAAAGCGAAAGCCCTCGTTTATTTAACGTTCCTTCAACTCCTTGTTAACCGTATATTACCCGCTTGTATTATTAAATCGTCTGATTACTTTCTTTTCGCGATGCGGTCGTTTTTATTCATTGTATTCCCTTTTACAGTGGGGGATATCGTAAAATAATATCAATAGGCCGCGCGCTGCCGCGAGACACGAGAACTACGGCGGCCCTCATCAATCATGCCGTATATAATGAAAAGCTCTCTGTGTGTGTGTATCCTTTTTCCCTCGTGCAGTCGAATGCTAAGAGAGAAAAAAGAGGGAGAGATGGGGTAAACTGTACAATCTGGCCGGTTAGTGTGAACGTTACCATTGGCTCGAGTTCATGAATCTATTCATTCGGGAGTCCGCGTTTTTGTGTTTTCAGAATTGGGTGCCTTGATTTTTTATTCTATTCGATAAGTTGTCTTTTATTAAATTATTCCATCGGTCGGTGTGAATGATGGGCTTTTCTTCAAGTTTGCTTCAAGATAAGAGGATGTGAATGTAAAACATGTTAATTATATTTATTCTGATATTGCTCAGTTTATTGATTAATTAATAACTAACGTCATCGTAATAAGTATGAAAAAATACGATCTTTTTTATTCTTGTACTATGTTTTTAAAAAATCATTTTAAATGTATCACAATTATGTGTACATGCTTCGGTTGACGTAAAAAGAAGTTTCCAAAATTTCCATTCGGTATTTCCATTCATGAATTTAGTATTCGGTTGATTGAACATTTAAAATAATTGCCCTATTAATAATAGGCTGCGATTGTTTATCGAATTGATTTGTTAAAACGCAACATTAGAATGAATGAATGATAGAGCAGCAAAGGCATAGCAGCCTCATCTCTTATTCAAAAGCTGTAGGGACGTAATTAACCGTAATGAGTCAAAGATAAAAAAAATAGATTCATTACCATCTATAGAGCACCGCCCACCAACACGCAATTTCGCTAGTAGCGGCATACGCGACACGTCTAGGATGTTTTATCGCTACAAAGGAGTTATGCTCGAACATAGCTGCACCGACGCAACAAAGTAAGTATGTGTTCATACACTTGGAAAAGAGAAGGAGCTTGCGCAAGGTTCTGAGAGCTGCCTCGGCGTTATCAGTGCCCACCTTTGCAGAACCATGTGTATAGCTACTAGCATAACCCTAAGTCAGCGCGTCAAAGAAGATTAAGCTTCTTCCATAACCTTCGTACTAGTGGCCGGAAGCCAGCTCTTTCCTTCTTCGAGATTTCATACACACCAGTCGCTGCAACTGCTCACTCCTTGTTCGCGATCGCGCTCACCCCTTCGACCCTTCCACGCACGTGTCACTCAGATTTCACCCTAAATGACGCGCTGTAATTGTTCTTTCTATGCTAATAGTTGGTGTGGACTCCTCGAAGGTCCCAAATCAAATAAGGTTAATTATGAAAACTCGACAATTCATATGTGATACTGGCCGATGTTGTATGCCTAGAATGTAGCAACTGTAGTACGTTCTTTATCACGAATCTTCCATCCATATCAACCTCCAAAAAGAAGATTAAGAATCGTTATTCAAATGAACGACTTACATTAAATGAAACAATAATGCCACGCAACGTATTTTCAAGCATATTTGAACTTATATAATCCACCTCGTATTCTTAATTAAAAATCTAATAAATGGCTACGCGATACGCGAGCACCACTGGATATAGTGAATCGACAGTAAATAAATATTTTATCTCACACTCCTCGATGTGCAGGGAACTCGTGCCCTGGGTGCGCCTTAACCAAATTTGATTAAATCTGCCATTGTCTTAATCCAATAATATTACTCCCTAAGTCTTGAATATCAATTGGACGTAATTCATTCGTTTATCCGCGTACTTAGGAACTTGTACAAGTCAATTGAATCAAAGTTCACGTGATGTGTGCTCACGTGCGCTACTGTCATAGCTGGCTCCGTTAAACTTCGGTATTATATACGCAAACGCTGCGCAAATGACGCTATGTATACAAGTTTCTCGAATTGAATCTCACCACCACGGATTACGCATGACTGCGTGTGTCACGGATTCATGCACCCCAATTAAACGCTTTAACCTCGGAGTTCTAATATATTAGCGCGTCATCGGATATTTTTTTGTAGCTCTTCGCCATTTCAAATAAGGACACTAATACCATATAATTCGAAACGTTACCGTGCGCGAAAAAAGAAATAATTGGTTATCCAATCATATGTTTATCGGGTAAATTAAAAGTATAGCTATCCCGTTGACAGGAAGCAATTATCTTTCATTCCAACCGCAGCGAATGCTCAGATCGTTTAATTAATTAATCGGATTCAAAGAAGCGATCCGTCGTGCGCAAAAAACGCTGCGCCAAAGCCGAGAGGCAGCGCAGAGGTGGATTTTAGTAGAGGCGCCGCAGGCCATTCGACCGCCGCCGGCGCCACCTGCGTCAGGCTAATAAAATTCAATGCAAAGAGCTACACCACCGACAATGAGACAATCCCGTGACCCTGGCAGCTTTCATTTAGCCATCCACTGACAGTAGTAGTAGCTCCAATAGCTCCAGGGTCCTCTACTCTATCCCCCCCTCTCTCTCTCTCTCTCTCTCTCTCTCTCTCTCTCTCTCTCTCCCTCTCTCTCGCTTTACGCATATAATGGCCACTACTGGGCCATCTCCTATCAGTTCGACAATGACATTACTCGAAGCGAAGTGTAGAGGTCCGGTGAATGGGTATCGATCGTGGAGCTACTTTAATAGTGGACAAGTGCATGATTTAACAATTCGTTCCTCTTGAGTAGAATGCAGCTAGCCCGGCCTTGCGGATATATACTTGTCCCTTCTTTCGAGGCTCAAAATTAACTAAATGAAAAATTTAGAAAATTTACTCGGCAGACGGAGAAATGCTTTAGGTGGGTTTGAAAAAAGAGCCGGCTATGACTCGTGAAGTCGATAATTTTTTAAAACGGTACGAAACAGTGTACAGAATGTAGGATATGATTTTGAATCTTTGACAGTCATGGATTCTGAACGAAAATTTGAAATTTTTTTCCATTATTGTATGTCAATAGTTATGAAATTTCAATATAAACCGATATTGTAACAAAACTATAACCCCAGACAATGTTCGTGATCTGTAACAACGATTTGGTAGTTTTTAATATGTCACTGAAATACATATAATACATATTAAATTATCGTCGTGAGAATAGTGCAGTTTCCAAGTATAGAATGCCTGGGCCACCTGCTATACCCACGAATATCCAACTTCTATATGACAGTTTTTATCGCGTTTTTCAACACAGAAGAAAATGTTTTTTTTTTTTGTTTTTTTCAGTATTTTTTTCTGTGCGTTCGCCGCGGCGTGTCAACTGTATATTTAGTTTATCGCCACATTATTCTCAATATAGCAAAGCAAAATATGACATTCTCGATAACTATATGCCTAAAAAAGGGAGCAAAAAAATTCAATAGAGACATAACATCTTTATCCAAAGGAGCAATCAACTATATAAGCTTTCCGCTTAATCCCGGGCGATCTTTAACGCCATCCCTCCCCGTTAAGCCCGATCGTCCAAAACTTATTGATTCATATTTCAAATAGGCGATTTCATTCGGTGATTTTCCAGATTATGTGGGTCAGGTCGAGAGGGTCTCTCTCTGTATCTCTCTCTCTCTCTCGTGGGTGGTGTGTGGCGCGTCATAAACTCCCATAGACTTAAGTTTTCAGGCGATATTCGGCGCAAAAATTTTCTCAAATCCCATCATAAATTGCTTTTACTCGCCATCTCGTCCGCCATCTTTTACAAAATCTCCCCCCTCTCTCTCTCTCTCTCTCTCTCTCTCTCTCTCTCTGTCGCACTGCGAATGCACATCGTTCGGACACACGCAAACACTTCGGTCCACGCATTACACACTACTCGCTCGCGTATATATATCTACGCACATAGAAGTTGAAGCGATCCACTCACTTCCGTACGAAATTCGAATACGATTCGAATGCAGTGTGTCGAACTCTCTGGGACGCTCGAGGGCTGAAGTGCGAGAGTGTGTGTGTGAGAGGGAAAGAGAGAAGGACTAGATTTACTCTTGATACGGCGGATTCGGCGCGATCATGAATTTCAAATTCTCGCCGTACCAAGCCAGGAGAGAGAAAGAGAGAGAGTCTGGCCTCGTCCAAAATTTTATGCAAACGAACACTTTTACAATTCCGCCCGACACTATTTGGTTCATATCCGCATAGCCTCCACTGCACCGCTAGCTCTCGCAGACTCGCGGATAATTGACAGGGACAAATCAGAATTCAGCCGCGCGCGGAAAAAAACTTCGCATTGTTTGCCGCCTCTGTTTCGCACCCCGAGGACTGTATGCACACACTGTGCACACCGACGTTTTAGACCGCGACTACACACTTAGCAGATTTAGCGCGGCGTATTTGTTCCGTTTTTGTTTCGTCTGCTTTTACTTGGAAATGCTTGGTGTGTGTGGCAGGGTATTTTGAATTTCAAACTGTGTTTTGCAGATGTGGCTCTATTTACTGAACAATACTTGACACTTTAGAGTTATTAGCACACTTTAAGTATTAATGTGTGGCATTTTAATTTAGCTGCGACCTTTTCTGTAAAATTTGTTCAGAGCAAAAAATATTAATGAATAGACTTCAAAAGTTCACTAATATTTTTTGCATTACTTCCTTCAATGTATTATTAACGCAATTGATCCGACACCTAAGCATATCATTCCCAATAGCTCGGAAACGGCTTTGCAATACGTTGGCAATATGTTGCTTATATGCTCTCTGCAAAATAGCGAAGATACTAACATTTATTGTGTGGGAGTCACAAAAATAAATTTATATTTATGTCATAAACTGGACTCTACTACATAATAAGAAATAAGGTGAGAGTCCACAATTATTTCATAATCCAAACAAATCACCCATCAAACGTCAAAAAGTGTACACAAAGAAAAAAAAAAAGAGAAATATTTTTGACGCATGTTCCAATAGTAGGCAACGAAGGAAGCGGGACACACCATACCGAATGTATATCTTCGAGACAAGATTAATTTCGCCGGGCCGTTATCTGAAGCTAACAGCTTAACCAGATCCTCGCACAACGCAGGCGCGAAAGAAGCTCGACTTTTAATCCGAAAAGAGTGAGTCAATACGCGCAGAGATGATTGATCGAAGCTTGGACATTCAGGCGCTTCCCGCTCCCCCTCATTTTAAGTAACTTTCCCCGATGTCGACAGGATCTCGCCGCGTTCGCGCGCGTGACTCCGCTACAAAGGGACGAATTTCTCCCTGTACACACACACACACGCACACACGTATATAGTTGGTGAGGATCCTCGATATATATATACGGCTTTGTTATCACCCCTGCAAGATTAACGAGCTTGAGGTCCTCGTTTGTCCTGCAGCTGGCCAAGCGAAGAAAGACGAAGAAGACAGACTTAAGGGCGAAGGGATAGGGAGGGTATGTGTGTGTATAGCCGTAGTGGACGCGATTTCCGACGCTGTTTCGGGATGACTGCACCGCTAAATGAAGGTTGCGCCGTCGTGTCTTATAATGGTATATAATGAATGGAACACGTGGCACTTTTATTGCGACCTGCTATTTATGCAAATTATCGATGTATATGTATATGCGCATTGATTTGGAGAAAATACGGAGGCTATGGGGGAATCGTGTTACTTTTTTTTACTATAAATAATTACAATTTTCTGTAAAACATTATTCTTAGATAAATACCATTTATATAAATGGTATGAAAAATCACCAATTTGATCGATCCTTCAATGACATGTATTTATGGTATCCCCAAAGTGCATTCACCTTCGACCTCTAACCTACCTATATGTACAGCTAAGCAGAGAGCCAATTCAAAAATTTCAGCTGTCAGTGTATTTGTGCTAAAAAATACACGAATGAAACTGATGACTTTAATGGACAAAATCTATAACAGTCAAAAGTCTTCATTTATAAAAATATATTTTCAAGAAAATAGATTTAATGCATCAGAATCTATGTTTTCAAAGTTAACTCTTGGTTTTATAAATTCAATGAAATTGTATATATATATATATATATATAATCACATTGTTACTTCTATATCAAACATAATATTTAATCACGATTCGAACCAATTAATAATCTCCAATATTATTTTTATATCGTAATTCAATCATGCAATAATACATTGCATTCAACCTGAAAACACGGAATCTGAACCAAAATATCCTGCTCCAAAAACTGCCGCGTACAAAAACCACGAAAAATAGTGTGATTTATTTATCAACGAATCCTGAAAACAGTTCTTTAATGACTAGTTTCCAAAGTATATCACTTAAATATTAAAAAAAAAAATAAAGAAAACAAATGTTTTAACCAGAGTACTTATAAGTCCTTGAAAGAAACATCACACTTTCGTAGCATACTTTACACTCGAGTTATCATGAAAGACTCAAAGCATAGCGACGTAGTCCTTATGATCTCTAGCAATTCCCACACACAAAAAGTTCAAACTTCTCTGCCAAGTACCGTGGCTAAGAGGAAAGTATTCTACTGATGAACTCGTCCAAAGTTTGCCCCAGTGTACAACGCGATCTCTAGCTGCAGTCCTATATACTCAATATAGTTGGAAGCCAATTAACGATCTTAATCACGGCCAAAAAGATATGCCCGGTTATATAAGTCCAAACAATAGGTGCGTTCATGCTTAGGCACGCACCGAGCTGTCTAGTTGTCAGAAATGGTATTTTTAATTTGTTTATCACAACGACATTGGTAACAAGTAGAAACTCGATTTCATTGTCATTGTCACTATTAAAATAGGAAATGTTTGACGACATACATCATAATCTTGTTATTGCCGTCATAAGATTACGATGTACACTGACTTAAAAAGAAAATCGTGTCATGATTGTTCGATTCTATATATCTATATCATCGGAGGGTAACAAGGATTTGAGGAGAGTCTACCCCTCGAATCGATGAAATACATTTCAACGCCAAAGGTTATATAACATTAAAAGCTAGATGACCATTTATCATTAAAAAACGATATATATATATATTCTTAAGCCGACGTATCTTTAAGACCACAGTGCCCAACACTTGGACGTCAACTTCTTTGTGGATCATACATCGTCATAAAGACGAAGAATAATGATCCGGCGCAACAGTGACAGAAGGCTGACATTTACAGATGGGTCGTAAATAAGGATGGGCAACTAAAAAATAGATCCTACTCCAAGATTATCTTTATCATAAGCTTTTATTTCTCGAAAAAGAGGGATATCATTAACCGTACGCCGGACTTATTTTCCGGGAAAAAAAGGGAAAACTTTAATAGGGCAATAAACGTATCGCTGGATCTTCGTAGATGAACACGAATGACTTATTTTCTATACAAATTTCTAAAACGATTTCTGTAACAGTCGATTTTTGCAGTTATGAAAATGAAACATTGAATTTACTATTTATTTGGAATTTAGTCTTAGAGACAATGAAATTTTCCAAGAAAATAATTTTGAAAAACACATTGCGAGAAACCAATGAGCTCGAATAGGGTAATGGTATTTAATTTTAATTACTCAAAAAGAAACCTTAAGAAATTTGAATGAATGTGGAGCGCGCAATTAAAAAAGGAATAAGTAAGATAAGTTGAATAAGAAAATAAAAGCGGAATCTATTAGAGCGATAAAAAGAAAAGGCTTGAGAAACTTGACGTTCTTCCTGTGCAGCGCGAGATCTTCACAAGTACGAGCGAACTATTTCTTGCAGCACGACAGCAGTTAAGATAGTTTAAGAAAACTTTCATAGTTAAAAAGATTGTTTGAGGTTCACTAAATACCGAACTATGGATTTTCTGGAACAATTAGCATTTTCTCGACACAACGATAGAAAACTACTTTATTTCGAAATTAAAGTTATTGGCTGATTTGCGAACCTATTTAGACAAAATTAAACTTTATCGCATGAATTTAGTGACAAAGAATCAATGATAAATAGCAATTCTATATTTAACAACGGTTTATTGTTAATACCTGCGAACATGATGTAACGTTTAATTTTACATGATAATTATTTGTGTGATCATAAATTATACCGCGTTTAGCGCGACGCTAAGTAATGACAGAACAATCCACCATGATTTGCGAGTACAACATTGTTTACACCGTAAGTTCGTGGGCAATAATTAGTGCGCATAGTCATCAGCAGTGCAGTCAAGAGGTCAATAACCAAAATTATAGTCTGCGACACTAAAATAGTCAACTGTGTATACACTGGAATCATAATGTTATAGGAAAAATCCAGTAGATACTTAAAATCAATCAGATTTATAATACACGAAATATAGCATTATAAATTTA
Organism: Megastigmus stigmatizans; assembly: GCA_900490015.1. NCBI lineage: Eukaryota > Metazoa > Arthropoda > Insecta > Hymenoptera > Megastigmidae > Megastigmus > Megastigmus stigmatizans. The sequence goes on from UELV01081944.1 coordinate 8,859, forward strand.
TCACAATATAGACTAAGCTCATTCGCAAAAAGCATATTGCGTTCGATCGCGCAGCAGAAATCTCCACATACATATATATATACATATGAGATATGGAAAAGTGAGATTCTCGCAGAGATGGGAGAAACGAATCGTGTGCGCGCACACAGAGAGCCAGAGGATCCTTCAGCACCTATATACATTTAAAGGATCTCTTGCACTTGGCTGGGGCGAAGGCAAAAAAGGATCCTGCTCCGCCTCCGGGCTCTCTCTACTGCGACGACGATGTAATGCACGGGGGCCGCGCAATGCAAATTTATTAGTCCGTGAATGTTGGTGCAATTACTTGGCCTGGACCGGTAATTGAGATTGTAATCAGATTACATTTTAAGCGCACGGCAAGAGCGAGAGCGAGGGAGGGAGGGAGGAGAGAGATGGAGAGAGAGAGAGCTTTATCCAAAGTCAGCCGCGATTAAATTTATCTTGCAACTACGCGCTCTCGCTCGCTCGCTTTCGCGCACCTCTTTGGCAATCCTCCAGGGGCTTCTTCGTTCGCGCCCTCGCACCTACTCTCTCTCTCTCTCTCTCTCTCTCTCTCTCTCTCTCTCTCTCTCTCTCTCTCTCTCTCTCTCTCTCTATACCCTTCGCAGCCCGTCTCTCTTCCTCTCTCCGCAAAAGTCGCGAGGTCGTTAACACTGGCTGAAATTCAATTTTACTTTCATTTTCTGGACTGGCACTTGCTGCGCGCTACTAGAGCCTGCCTATATAATCGGAAAATCCCCTCTATATAGCCTCAGCGCAACCTTTTTTCTCTTTCTTTTTTTTAGGATTCGGCCTACTTTAGCCGGCTGAGTAGCCGGCTATACCGAGCGATATTGCTTTTTTGTCTGGAGTATCGATGCGCGATTGTTATGGGAATTTGAATAAAGCGATTGATCAAATAACGATAGCATTCGAGACATTTATATAGACATTTGTTGAGTTGAACAGGTTGGTTGATTCTTAGAAACGAGCCTAATTCAAAATCTTTATACAGTTGAAGTTGATCGTAAAAAATCGCCTGTTGTACGGCAGAGATCTTGTATACGATACCAAAGCTATCGCGCGACATTCCAAATGGACATAATCAGTGAGGATCCGATCGCTACCGCGTCAGAATTGGCCACCGACCACGTGACGTAGCCGTTATAAAAGAAAAAAAGAAAAAAAAACACACAAATGCACAGAGAGAGAGAGAGAGAGAGACAGAGAAGAAAATTCCATTCTCATCAATGGCGGCATAAAAGGATGCTTACAAAAGCACGCAAAAGTCCCGGGTATACACAAACTGTCGCATGAATCACACCGGAGCCATCGGAGGAAAATCCCTGGTCGAGTTAAACTACACACATATTCGTACCCCCCACCTCCCCCCTCC
>UELV01081945.1:0-13947 GCA_900490015.1 Megastigmus stigmatizans
ACGCAGGCCCACAAACAAAAAAAGTACCCTCAACTGGAGTTGAGAATACCTTATTCCTACGTATTTTGGCCTTCTAAACACGAATTTGAAATAAAAAATAGGGGTCGCCCTGCGTATTTTCGAGATAACTAAAAAAAACAAAATTCAAGATATCTTAAATTACGAAGTTAAAATTTTTTTTCATAATTTATGAAGTACTCAACGCACTCTTCAAAATTCTTTTTAAATCACCTCCATACGATTTTTCGTCTTCGAAATATGCCAATTGAAAGTTCATGAGCATTCAAAACCATACTTGTTCGATTTACTTGCTCTTGAAATACATTTTGTAACTTTAAATCGGCATATTATGGAGACGAAAAATCGTATAAAGGTGATAAAAAATGAATTTTGAAGGGTGCGTTGAGTACTTGTACGATCTCTGAAAATATGAAGAAGGCACGACATATCCCAGACGGCGCGCGGCGCTGCTCCCGTTTTTTGTCTTGCTGAAGGTTGTGCTATCTCGCGGCGAAGTGGAACTAGATAGTAATAGCTTAGAACGAGATGGAATATAATTATAATCAAACTTCGCAGGTACGTTCGTTTGATCGTCAATTCTAAATGTGCAAATCACAAAACTGCCTACGATTAAAGAATACCCGTAAATGATTGCCCCTTAATATAAAATTATAATTATAAACTTATATAGGAATGACTTCTGTCATACATAAAGATATAGAAGAACTCCATGAGAACATCTTCACTTACAATTATAAACAAGTATAGTCTATACAAACAGCCATTACTATCATACCATTGTTTCAAAAAATGCATATATTCATAAATAAGTATTGTTATTTATTAAAATTTGTTATATTTCTTGCAAAATAAAGCTTAATTATGTGTCTTAAAACCGCAGTTTAGTTGCACAATGCAAACAAAATTAACATCTCAATCGCTTATAAGTCTTAAATAAAATGTGCTCTAAAAAAATTTGTTTTGGAAGCAAATCTTAAAATGTAAATTTTCTCTAAAAAGTGTATATCAACCGAGGGAGCGTCAGCGAGTGAGATATATTAGCTAATTAGCTAGTTATGGAATATACTTTTTTAGCATTCTCAGTCTTTAATAAGAGAGCCTATTATTTAAAAGCTAAAAATCAACGGCTAAGCGAAAATAAAGAAATGGTGAAAAATGATTTTCCTATAAGTAATTCCGAGTAATGTCGCTTTAAGAAACCTTGAAAACCTCGCGAGGGTTCCCCTCTAAACACCTTCACACAAATACATCCTTAAGCTCGAAGCCCCCCCCCCCTCTTTCAGCGTGGAGCTTCGAGTTGTCTGCCACAGCACCTTAGCAACGGACCTCTTTAACTTTTTAAAAGTCCTTTCCTCCGAGAGAGATAGAGATAGAGAGAGAGAGAGAGAGAGACTTGGATCGATCCGAGCACAAAAAAAAACCATGACGCGTCTTCGTAAAGTTAACCCCTTGTATCACTTCGGGCCATTGAACATTTTTAAAGTCAAAATTTTATAACCTATGTAGGCTAATTAGCTAATACATCTTAATCGGAGCGATACTAGCTCTTCTATTCCCTAAATCTAAATATGTGCAAAGTCTCAGATTACACGTGACTATGTACATATTACTCATCTCGAAAGTAGTCCACGCATTAATTTTAACAACAGAGAAAAAAAGAAAGACTATTAAACAGATTAAAGGAATTTTCGAAAAGAGATTCCTGTAAAATTATTGAATTTGCACAATTAATAGATACATTAGTCGCGGCGTGCCCAGCTATAGAATATGATTATTTGTACATAAAAACATGAAAAGCATCTGAAAAGGGAATCAGCTTCTGAGCTACAAACTCCGCGAACCGCAGCAAAGAGACACTTAGAAATCCCAGACGGTCGAGAAGGAGCTAACGGAGAAGCGTGTTGACCAGGACCTTCAGAGAATCGTTTGGGCTCTTACTGCTGATTCTGCTCCTGTTGATTATCGCTTGACCACTGTTACCTATGGCACAGTTTGTGCCCCTTACTTAGCTATATGTACTCTCTTACAGCTCGCCGAGGACGAAAAGACTAAATTTCCGCTTGGAGCTGAGTGTCTTAGATTCGAGACGTAGGTAGACGGTACCTTTGCTGGTTCTGATGAGCTACCGCGCTACAAAAAAGGGTAAAGCTTACCAATATTTTAGCGTCACCAGGCCTTTCTCTCGACAAGTCGGCTGTAAACCATCCAGAGCTCTTCCCCTCGCATGCAAAGCAAGATCTGGCGATGCAAATCGATACAGATAAATCGGTCAAGCATTTTGGTGTTAATTGGAGTCCTGCTCAGGACCAGTTTAGGTTCAATGTCTCGGACAACGCAGATTTGTCAGCAGCCTCGACGAAGCGTTCTATCCTGTCCAATATCGCTCGATTATTTGATCCGCTTGGGTGGCTTTCTCCAACCACAGTGACAGCGAAAATCTTGATGCAGGACTTGTGGATCCAGAAGTGCGACTGGGATTCTCCTTTGCCTGCAGAGCTTCTCGAGCGGTGATATGAATACTGCAAGTTTTTATCCAATTTGCCGTCGTTAGCAATCGATAGGTGGCTAGGTATAGCAGTTAATCGATCATATCGGCTTCATGGCTTTTGCGACGCATCTTCTCGGGCTTATGCTGCTGTGATTTATTTGCGAATTGATGAAGCAGACAGTAAGTTTAGCGTTTCATGGCTAGCCGCTAACACAAAGGTCGCTCCGGTCAAAATCATTAGTATTTGTAGCCTTGAGCTCTGCGGCGCTGCTCTTTTCGTTAAACTCTTTAATCAGGTTAGAATGCTGGACTTTCTCAAGGCGATTCCAGTTTTTGCTTGATCCGCCAGTCAAATAGTGCTTACCTGGTTGCGAAAACACCCGTACAACTGGAAGACATTCGTTGCTAATAGGGTGTCCTATATTCAAACGGAGTTGCCGTCAGCCACATGGGTACACGTACCCACCAAAGCGAAGCCAACTGACTTGGCGACCCGAGGTTCTAAGCCGGCGGAGTTAGCCTGAACTGAATTTTGGTGGAGAGGACCTTTTTGGCTTTCCCAATCTACAAAGCAGTGGCCGCGCGCAGCAGAAACTCAGCGAACTCTTCATACACAGAAATTACCTACCGTATCGGAAACTTCGACTCGTTTTTCTTCCTTGTCTCGCTTGATTTGCGTTGTTGCATTTTTTTCAAAAAGATAGGAAAAGTATAGATAATAATCTTTCATTTGCATTTTTAAACAAGTTATTAGCACTTTTCGTTCAAAAGCTATGTACGGTCGAACATTATGTTAATTTTGGATGCATTTTTCAACTGAAATAAATGCTTAATTTTAAGGCCCAAAAATTAGCTTAAATTTCGATAGCTCATAATTTTTGAATTAAAAGTGCTATTAACTTGATCAAAAATTCAAATGCTTATCATCTATACTTTTGATATCTTTTTATATTTTTTACAATGTACATTGGCCTTGCAATACAGGTTTTAATAAATCCATGATTTCTCATATATTTGGATAAAATGGGCATTAACTAGGGCCCCTGGGCCAATTTAACTAAATTTCGACACACGTATCTGATTTTTTCGATCAAAGAAGGTCTCTGTAAAGTTTCATTATAATCGGTTTCCCGGAATCCTTGGGTTCAAGGAGTTCAAATAAGTTTCATCAAAAGAGGTGCAATAGTTCCGTGAATATCGAGCGTGACATACATACACATACACGCACATACACAAACATTTTTCAATAATAGCATATATCGAATTCTGGATGTTCAAAACATACTTCTATAATGTTACCTCAGAATTTTTTTTTTCACCTTCACAAAACTTCTTTTTGAAGGAAGCAATTTCCAATAATGCTTAAAAAAATTTTTGAAGAATTGTTCAAGAATTATAACTATTTTTGAGCAAATTTTTTTTAGTGTGTGCGTGTGTGTACACTCTGTATCCCAGAAATGGCTAAACCGATTTTCAAATTTCAAGATTTAATTTATTCGTCTATTTTGTGGGATAGGGGCTAAAGATAATCTTTAAGATTCATCGATTTCTTCTGTTTTATTTCAGAAAATAACTTTTTGATATTAAATTTTTTGTTTTTATTTATTATTGTAAGTTTAATATTTAAAAAATATACACTATGCGTTTGAAAGACCTTTCAATTACCTACAGCTTCAGATCTTATTTTTTTAAATAACTTGCATCATTCTTTACATGACATTTTTGAAACTTAGGTTATAACTTTCGAATTTCTTTATCAATCCTTATGAAAATTTATTCAGCTGTTAAGAGAGTGATTAACACGAATTGGTTCAATTTTCAAGCATTAAGTTTTGTTATTTTTTAAGAAAATAATGATACTATGAAAACAATCGATTCTCTATGATATTCGATAACAGGATTATAACTGCTCTAATATTAAAAAAAAAAACAGTGAATTTTTAAAAAATTTCTACATCAGGGAAATGTCATAGAACCTAGCTTTTAAGGTCTCGGAAGATTCGTAATCTAGGCGATTTTAATTAAAATTACATAATTAAAAAATGACGTCAAAAAATAGGTACGTTTCTTGAGTTTTTAAAACTGCAATAATTCTTACAGTTTTATTCGTAGAAACGTCGCTCACACATTTTTGAATAGCTGCTATTTTTGTTCAAATTTAAAAATAAATTACTCTACGTCAATTGGGCGCCGAGATATTTTTTTTAAATGTCTAATTTAATTTTAACATTTATATTTTTCGTAACAATTTTCTGACAGAAAACTCGGATATCTATTTCAAATTTTCTTGGTGTTCGATCGAAACTTTAAATTAAAATAAATATTACATGAAATTGGCAAGAAATTTCATACAGTTCGTTTAAACACTGTCCCCTAAAAAACATCGCCCACAGGTGATTCTGTTAGGATTTAGTACGTCGCTTTCAGCTGCAATTGTCAACGCCGTAGAATGGCGCTGACATGGATCCTAAACCAAGGCGAGATGTACAAGTACACCAACGCTGCAGCCCTGCAGTGTATCGTTCGTCGTGGGCGAGGATAGAAAAAAAAACCAGACCCTCTCCTCTGTTTCTCTTTCCTCCAACCTCCATTTGCAAGGATAGAAGAGACAGAGAGAAAGAGAGAGAGAGAGAGAGAGAAAAGCAACAAAACCAGTCGCGCTACTAGCATCCACTATATAGACAACGCCATTGTCCGGCGTACTTCATCGCGCTTCTTCTCCGCGCACACAAAGCAACCTTAAAACGTATTCTGGACGCTCGATGCGCGAATGCTGGCTGCATAAGTCGAGTTTTCTCTCTCTCTCTTATTTTTCCGACCACCGAAATCTATCTGCTCTCACGAGAAAATGCTTTAGTGGCAGAAGAGCGGGCGAAAGGTGTGGGGTCAAATCGCCAGCTCGGTTATTTTATCTAGTTAAAGGCGACCAGTGCGATAGGGGGAGGCATTCGTTAATCAAATTGCGCCCCATAGCTCTTATCTCGAGGGGGCGAGATTATGGGCAACCAGCGGATGTAGCGTGTGCGCGGGCGAGGACGACGGGACGGAGAAGCGAGGGTATCGACAGCTCGAACAATGGCCTTCATTGTGTATATACATTGGCGATGTGTGGAGGGGGGGGGGGGGGAGGAGGAGCAGACTCCCTGCATTACACAGGAGTTTGCCTATGAATAAAGTTTAATGCCTGTACAGATTATACCGAAAAATCGATATTTTCGAGTGTTAAAATCGGGTGGCTGGCGGGATTTAATTTAATTAATCGAGACAAGCTTTGATTCGGTTGGTAAAAATTGTTAATCTTACGCAAAATGGTTTGCGTCGATATCTTACGTCTATACTGGAATTGATCTTTTATCTCGACGCGGTAAAGTGAGAGCGTATTAATTAGATGATAGTTGAGATAATTTGAAAAGAATTTCCATTTTTATATAATCCTTTGAATATTCTGGAAAAAGCCGTTTTTCCGTTTCATTACAATTGGATGCGAAGAGCTGTTGATTAACAAACTCTTGTTATAAATCTTGTGTAATTAATATTATTTTTAATCTTAAGAGAAAATATTTATACTGCATGAAATGAAATTACGGCATGTAAAAATTACGTTAAAAATGAATGTAATCCAATTTTCGATTTCCAAAATGTTATTCGGGCACTCTTATGACATCATTTCAATATTTAACTAAAAGTGCGATCGGTCAATCTATTTATACGTCATTAATTTTGAATACGAACGAACTGAATTGATATATTATTAAAACTGGTTACATCAAATTTTTGCTGGAATATACATTCTCTGAAATCATAATTTTATATACCTATTATACAATTTACTTCATATCGTAAAGGTTGTATTAATAAATTACATGTTCTATTTGCTTTTATTCTGTTCACATGCGTGGTCACTCGTGCTCTCTTTATTTTCTTCTCTCACATAGCCATTTTGATAACAATACATCCGACGGATTTTGAATAAATCACGCGCAACCAAGCTTGAATTATAAAATCGATTGGTCGAAATGTTAACCAATCCAAGCGATATTTTTCCTGCTTCCGCGTCTGCTTTCGGGTTTATATTTCGAGAAGCAATGATTTATTTGCTCCAAGTAATTTTAAAAGCTTGATTTACTCACTGTATTTCGTTTAATGTTTGCGAATGCCGAATGAACACTTTGTAATCGTATTAAATTGATTTTAAACATATGATAAAAGCTGAACATTTTATTTAAAATTAACAAATAAGGTTAAATAAGATTGAAAAAATTACAAATCTTAAAAATTATATAATTCATCTACATTTTCGAATGGCTAATGTTGTTGCGCCACCTTATCAATGGAGACGGTAATTAAGGAACTAAGTTGCAACGTCGGTATTGAAAAAGTATGCACTCTCAAGATTTTTTAATAATTAATTGTAAAATAAGTCTTAATTTTAGATCAGTTAATTTCAGTTAATTAACTATCAATAATTGTTTTTCTCTTTACACCGATAAAATCTGGTGTAAAAACAGATACTTACCGAGTTACCTGTATCATTTTTCCGAAATCTACTTTACCGATAATTTTAGTTAAGCGTTGTATCAATAGATGGAGATGCACTACTGATGAAAATACATATTCCTGACCATGGCACCATGGCTGTGTATGTAAAATATTGGCCAATAAAAACCTATTAAATTAAATTACATATTCCTGCATTGACCTATTGCTAATAATGACTTACCAAATAAATACATATATTTCATTCAATAAAGAATTTTATTATGTACAAAAAATTAATAGAACCTGTGAGACAAATATATGCTACTTATTCATTCAGTATTTTATTTACTTCTATCAAAAAGAAATTATAAAAATAAAGTATTATACAACCAAAGTAAATTCTTTTATTTTAAATAATACAAAGAAAAGACATTTAATAATTTTGTCTAATTTTAAGTAATAAAAAGTTTTTTTTTTAAATTATATAAACCAAAATAAAAGTCTTTACTTAATTTGGTAATAATGACTTACACAGAGGATTAATCAAACTTTTAACAAAGAGATATTAAATGAAAAGAATTTTTTATAATGTGCATTATTGTATATTTCATGTATAAAAGAAAAAAATAACATTAAATACAATTTTCAAAAGAGTATCGTAACTCGGCCGATCGGTGCAACGAGGCTACAATATCGAGCAGTTATTTTCTTGCTTTCATTATTTTCATATCATACGAAAAATATTGACAAGATCGGAAATCGATGGAAGTGTATTCGCCAAACTATTGCACTGAACAACGTATATTCCATTTCTTCTGCTGCATCGTTGCACAACGAACTCCACTTTCGCTTTCGTTCGCAGAGACAGAAGAACGCACTCGCAAAATCGCAGGCATTTGCACAAAATCATACTCCCAAAAAAATAAACATAAAAAGAGGTAACAAAAAATAATAATAATATTAATGATAATAATTATAATATAATAATATAATAATAATAATAATTATCCGCTTACGCACACGCAAAATTTACGTATCACATTTTGTGTACAGCTGTCTGCTTTACTACGGAAAGGACTAGCTTAGACTTACATTTATATATTTTATATATGCAAAAGATTTTCCTAAACAAATTCGATCGACTTTTATATATGAACCGCAAACACTCTTCCGTGTTGGAGAAAATTTTTATGAAAATTGATAAAATTTTCGCAGTGTTTCTTACTAAGAGTAGATATGTAGACGACGCAATGCCTTTTGCAAAGGTATATAAGCGTGATTATATGTATAAGTTTGATATGTATCACACTCTGGCTTTGAACCGAAAGTCCACGATGTTGCACTTAACATCGTTTGTTTTATTAATTTTGATACAAGTTGTTCCACGGTGAATTATACACATATTCTTCGATTAATGTATGTACATATATATTCATAATTTATCGGACAAGGAAAACTTGAAATGAATATACATTTATAATGTTAGCTATTTATTTCGAGTTTTCTTTACCATTGTGCCGATAAGTGTCAAAATAAACTTTGTAACTTCGCATATAGCTTACATTGTATGTTTTATACAGTTATACGCGAATCATATACACAAAAAAATTAAATTATACATGACTATTTGATTACTTATAGTCATCATAATTAACTTTTTCTAGCAAACAAACAAAAAAAAACACTTATTACGAAAATAATTTTTTGTCATGAAAGTCATTTTGACAACTTTAACAGAATGCCGGAAACTAAAATTCTAATATATAGTTATAGTTATTTTATATTTACACCTCGCATAAATAACATATCTGTCGAAGAAATCGATCCTATAGATTTAAATAAAACATTATACAATCTATTTCTTCTGTTATCAATTTGAGATTTTTTTTATACACCCTTGAAAATAGTATTATCAACGTATTAACAAATATTCTAAGGTCTACACTGAACGAAAAAAAGAAACTGAAATAATTTTTATTATATTAACAAAATTTTAATTTCATTACATGCAACTTCTTCTGCGACCGTTACATTCATCTAAAAAATTCAATCAATTCCAATAAAAAAATAAGTCAAAGAACCTGCAATTGCAATTGATTCACTTTGTCAACAATGTCGTCCTTTCTATATATATATACAAAAAATTTCATCTATAAAACCTTAATTCGCAAAAATTTAATTCTAGTTACGATGCGTTATAATTTATATCCATACCAATATATCCAACCTCGCTGTTTCGTACGAGAGCAAAGTTGAAAGGATCCAATCAGATTTAAACAAATCAAAAACCTCATATATACACAAATCTCTCTAACGATTTTTGATTTTTAAAGTATTAACTTTAAGTACAAGGTTTTCAATTCATATAAATCATACGATGGATTGTTTCGACTCCAATTGTTTGACTTCCAAGTTCTCGACTGATCCGGGGCATTCGCAAAATCGTCCCCCGAATCCACGCGTAATTAGAATTACCGCGTAATTTAGAAACTGACATTCTTAAATTGACAATCTCTGACCTGTCGGAGCACCTACAGCAAATCCTCCACAGCTCTGAGTTCTTTTTTGACAACGAGATACGTTGGCGCATCTGTATCGGAAAAAATTAAAGCACTATCCGTCGTATGTACATTATTACTCGTGAACGCAATTATACTTCGCCGGTGAATATCGCTTATCGACGATTTTTCGTAAAACAAAAACTACATTCTTTCGCTACTTAAAGCTCTTGCTGACTTTAGTCGCAGAGATCGGCGTTGTCGGACGCGTATCGGTCGTAGCTGCTGATGATCGTGACGGTACACGCAGCTAGAAGTCATCTTCTTGCTGAGGACGCCATCATCTGTATGGACAATACGACGCTTGAGGGAACAGGTGGCAGTGTAGTGACTTGAACCTGCAATCAGACAATGACGAAATGTGATTTCCTTAATGCTCTAGGTACTTTGTAAGAGAATGTCGTATACGTGTTGCTAAATAAATTTGAATAAAAACAAAAACTTTTCCCTGGGTCAATTTTTTAATATCATTGTAGGATACGCAGATTATTGCATTTAAAAAAAAATGATAATTTTAATAAAACAATATATCACACAAAATATATTTTCAATTTTTGTCCTTTCCGACATTCCTCTCGGCATGCTAAATTTGCTCGGATAATTATTTTTTTTTTTTTTTTTGGAGAAGCAAAGAGAGAGTTCGTGTATTTAGAAAGGACAGCAGCCGCAGCGCGACATAAAGTCGCAAAGCAGCAGGTAAAGCCGTCAACGCGCGGTAGCTAGAAGTCAATTAAATCTAAATTTAAAGTCCCTAAACCCGAGCTTTCAACAGGCCTACGTTCGAAGGATATAAACGACTCGCTCTTCGAATTTCAGAGGTCCACTGGTTAGCAGCAGCAACAGCAGCACCAGCAGTAGCAGAACAGGACAAAAGAATCACTCGCGGCCTCCGCCGTTGCCGCTCACGAGACGCAACAATGCTTCTTTCTCTCTCTCTCTCTCTCTCTCTCTCTCCTCGTCCCGAGTGTGTATAGCCGACGCGTCGAGAGACTCGGGTATGCACACACACACACACACACACACATACACACACAGACACATGCACGCGCTCACCCCACGCACTTCGGTAGCTCGTAAAAGTGCGCGTGCACGCAGCCGATGATGCGCTGCATGTGCGCCTAATTATTAAAAAGTCAATTAAAAGCAGCGTCGGCGTCTGCATCGCGTAGCACATATGTATACATTATATGTAGAGCCTTGGTTATATTATACTCGGCATCAACCCTCGCGACCAACTATACTTCCGTGCTCAGCGCGCACTGCTCGCGGGAATGTGTGTATACACGCGTACCTCGTGCAGAGCCGCGTCTCGATTGCAATTATGCAAGTAATTGAAGGCTTGCAGCAGCAACAGCAACAGCAGCTTCTCTCGACGTGGCTGCCGCGGTTGGAACGCTACAAAAACGGGACTTGGAACGACTCGGATTCGAGTCTTTCGTCGTCGTTTTTTTATTTTTAAATACTTCTCGCGCGCAAAGCTGATCCCTCCGATGCTCGATTTCATGATCATTTCTCTTTCTTTCTGGCCAAGCTCGTTCGCTTCCTTTTTCGTCCGATGTCGGTTGCTGCTGCGCCGTTCTTATTAAGCTTTATATCTCTTCCGGACGAGGATCGGATTCAACCGCGTATATTATATCCTCGTTAAATAATTATGTATTTACGGCGATGGAAAGTAATAATAACGAGCTCGTAATTAATTTTGCCGTTATATAATGTATTAGCTTATATTCGGAATGCATAATACTGCGGGTTTCTCGTTAGGGGAGAAAATGCATCGGCGATAAGTATGACGCACTTATCTGCGAAGCGCGCGAGAGCAGTAACTCGGCGTGATTTTATGTATCATTTGCGTATAGCTTTTAAAAAATCAGCCATGCAAAATACGTACGCAGTTAGTACATCTTGTTATTTTATTTTATTTATAAAAACATGAATATTAAAACGTTTAATTAGCTATTTTCTTTTGTTATTTACTTTAACTTATGCGTGTATCCTTATCTAAATAAAGGTAAGACGTTTTTAGAACAGAATAAGACTATACCTATTATAGGTAATAAGGTATCATGACAATAATAAAGTAAAAAAACACTTATATACAGAATATCAGACCATTGCAATAGAATTCAGAAAAATTTATTAATGGCTCATTCCATTTTTTCAATCGTTGATAAGTAATAACTAATCATAATTACAACATTAAATAATATAAAAAAAATAATAATAACTGAACTATACAGATGATTTCTTTAATTTCAATTCTTAACACATATAATTTTGATAAATTGCTGAAGTGTAATCTCACCTTGTTCGATCATCCCCGACACTGTAACCGTCTATCTTGACGACGTTCCAGTCGTCCCTCGAGACTTTCGAGTAGCTGAACGACACCTGCAACAGACAAGCAGAAAAAAATCGCTCATTTTCATTGCGTGCTGAACCTCGCAAACACATCTCTTACATAGAAAAGACGATTTAACCGCGAGTAAGATTACCGGCTGCCCGCAGAAAACTAAGCTATATAAGTATACGTATATGAAGAAAGGAAAAGCGAAACGAAGAAAGAAAGAAATATATATAACGAATAGCGAGGACGTCGATACCAAAGTGGTAATTGATACATGTATAGAAGCGAAACGTGGCAGTCGGTTAACAGTATTGTTTATCCCGCGGCTCACGGTGCACACGAGCTCATATATATATATATATACGAAAGCCGAGTCTAGAGAATAAGAGCGGGTATATAAGTATCGAGTTCGCTCGTCCATGCAGGAAAGAAAATATTTGTCGCCACGGCAGCGGCACTGCGGTGCGCTCCACGTTTTGTCCACTTTCATATTATATATATCGCAAGCGTAAGCCTTTTTCTCACTGCCACGAGCAGTACTCGAGCACATCGGCCACGGGCGTGATTACGATACACCTAGAAGCAGCCGCGAACGACTCTTTATATACAATATCTCGGCTCGATTTTTCTCTATATCCACCTCTCGTTTGCACGCTAGACCCCGTTATTTTTCTCCTCCCCTATATTTCTGCGCGCTATTATATATAGACCGATCGGCCACAGCGCAAGTCTCCACTTGTTTCATTTATTGCCCGAGCTATACTCGGCGGGACAAGCGATTTTCGATGAATCAACCCAACCCATGTCCGGGCAGTATGTGTTAGCCCTTTCGAGCGGCGAAATTGACCTGCTTTGGACGAGAACAATTGCGATAAGTGGATATTGGCTCTATTTGGCTCGTTTCTCGCGCGGCGAGTCAAGTGCACCTTTCGAGTACTGTGTTTCTGTACGAGTATAACAGCCCTACACGAGATTCCCGTTAGTGGGGACTCGATTGTAAAATAAATTAATAGCACGAGAATCGAGATAGAAGTATATACTATATATAATCTAAGACTGCAAGTGCCAGCTCGAACTGCCTCGCGGTTCCAATAGCAAACTGCAGCTATACGTTATTTCAATCGATGATCTACAATCGACCATCAGACGTAAACGTCCGCGTGAGCCTTCTTGTCCCGCGGTCAGTCCTGCGTCGCCATCGAATGAAAAATACATTCCCTCCCCTGTATCTCGAGATACATATATAAGACTTGACGAGCCTCGCGGACTCTCTCGCGTGTGCGTACATCGGATGTTTGACAAACTGCTCTAGAGCGTGCAGTGCGCCAAGTAAGTACAGCGCCGAGGCTCCAAGCTGCAGAAATCGCAAGAGGGATAGATCGGCTCTTATCGATGCGGTTGCGATCGCGCGGCGCACACGTATATAGGAGTAAAGAAGTTAATAGACGAGTTATGCGCGTCTATCTCGGCGTCTCGATCTCGCGAATGCTTGGCAGCAGCTGCCTGCCAGCAGCAGCAGCAGCAGCAGCAGCCGGCGACCGGCGCAGACTCTTTGAACTTGGTCTCGAGCGCGTGCACACCCCAGACATCCTGATTTACTCTTTCTCGATCTTGCGACGCGTCTCTATGCGTGTGCGTGTGTATAGTTGAGCTCGATGGAAAAACTCATGCACGCGCCTGTGCCTCGTCTTCATAACCGGAATTGACTGCGTTTACGATGAGCCTTCACGATTTCGTCTATATATATATACGAGCTGCGAAATTGTGCCAAGTCTATATATGAGATTGATAAAATGAAATTTGAGAATCGTGTAATTTTAATTATTTTTAGAATCTGTATTATAGAGGATTTCAAGATAAATGACAGGCTTATGCCCTACAGCTTTGAATGCGTTCATCTCGTTTAGCAAATCGGTGCAGCGATGAAATTCACGCCACGTTCGATATAGGAAAATTTTCAATGGGAAGCGCGAAACGCATCATAAAAGCTATGAATTTTCGAACGAATGGCATATGATGGCTCCCATCGGTGTATATATATATATATATATATATAT
>UELV01081945.1:13967-25066 GCA_900490015.1 Megastigmus stigmatizans
ATATATATATAGGTTACCCTATATATATATAGGGTAACCCGGCAGTAAACAGACGCGAAATTTCTCTGGCGGAGCTGCAATTGTCGCATCATCTACATATGTACGCTCGGATTCACAACGAAGGGATTTGCACGATTTGCATATTTTAGGATGGAGCCGCCGCGACGCCCTCGGTGGGAATAGTACTCGCATTTGTACGCGCGTTTCGCTGGTGTTATACGGCAATATTGACTGAACTAGCGAGTCAACGAGATTTAAAGTATAACAGAAAAAAGAAAAAAGATTAATGAATCAATGTGATTTTGCACGAAGAATATTTAGGAAATAATAGTTTTTGATAACTTAATAAAGCATTTCTTTGAAATTTTATTTCTCAGATCGGAGGGGTAAAAAAAATAATTTTTATTCACTTGTACGATATTAGAAAAAGTGAGTGACCAATTGATACTGATGTATATCTTGTATGAAACATTATGTGATATATATTCACATGGAATTTATCTTATGCAGGGTGAGCTTATCAGACAATTCGACGTTTTCATTGAATCAATCGAAACTCACAAAGTTTCTCTCGAACACTCGCTTTTTCAACCAGCACAGTTTTGATGAACTATAACAAAATGCACGTGCAGAGAATGAGTGCGTGGCAGAGTTTGCGAAACGGTCGCGCTATACTGACCTGATCGTGAAAGGTGTCTTTGTTGAGGAACTTCAAGATTTCCAGATGCGAATGAAACTGCTCGACTACGGTGAGTTGTTTCTTCAGCAAGTGTTCGATTATATATCCCATCGTCACGTCGTCGGGTAGTCTGATTCTATCACCTACCGTGATGAACTTGCCTCCTCTGTAACAGAAAAATATATCGAGAAATTATCAAAACTGCTCTGACAGAGAATTGCACCATTCACATGAATTTCAATCTTAAATCAGTTATAAGAAAAAGTTTATTTTGGAAAGTAAACTCTGCATGCAAATAACTTTTGTAATTTATACATTCATTACATTTTATTACAATTATTCTAATTTTTATAAAAGTCCTCGCAATTAATTAATTACAACGAGTATTGAAAATATAATTCATTATTACAAAATTTTATTTTTTTGATTAATCGATTTTATAGGAATTTATGAGCATGTCATTAATAACAAAAGCAGCAATATTAAATTCTAGAAGCCATTGATTAAATGTCAACGAAATTTAAGCCAATTATAATCTGGATAATTGAAATTCCATTCCTATAAGTGCAGAAACAGCATATATATATACCAGAATAAAACAATATACAGATTAACATTATCGCTACAACTGCATTTATTAATAGAATCTGCAAATTCTCAGAATAGCTAATATTTGCGCATAAACCTCGAACTCTCATCTTTCCGCATTCGCCAAAAAACAATCGTAGCCATGTACCCATTCCGCCGCAGCTTCTCCTCGTTAAAACGCGAACAAGCCGACACAGCGCGAATATATACACCGATCGAGCATATATGCATACATAAACGACCGCCGCGTGCTCACACATTCAGGCGCGTAATCCACGGAACGAACGCGTAAAGCACAAACCCAACTCATACATACACACACTCACACACACACACACACACAGACACACAGACGTGCAAAAATAACAAGATATCTCGCGTATACATACATCGAGAAGATTAAGCATCGAGCTCGTAAGATAAAAAAGGCGTGCGAGGTTTCACCGGGATCCAAATGAAAAAAAAAACATGAAGAGAAGAGAGAGAGAGAGAGAGAGAGAGAGAGAGAGAGAGAATATACGACACGTTCGGCACTTTGAGCCCCGGCGAATCGCTTCGCCGCGGAATTTAATTATTCGGCCGGCTTTAATTCGGCAACATTCCGGGCGCGCGCACAAGCACCACCACCAACGTATGGAGATTAGGGGGCGAACCTCATCGCACCTGCCTCTCTGTCGCTCCGATCCTTCTTTCTCTTTTTCTCTCTCTCTCTCTCTCTTTTCTTTATACCGCCCCGATCTCTCGCTTCACTCCTACCGTGCTGTGTGCTGCTCGGCTGCTCCATTAAACGAAAGCGGCTTATTACGCTCTATATCGGACGGCGGCAGTGGCGGCGAGGCGGTCGGTTTTGCGCGCTCGCGCGTTCTATATAACATATCCGCGACGATTAATCGCTAATGGATCGGATTGCCCTTCTGCAGGCCGATGCTGGTGTATAACGCGATTTTCTCGATTTAAATATCTACTCGGGCGAGTTTCTTATACGGCGGCGATCGCCTCAATTCTATCTCTCTCACTCTCTCTCTCTACCTTTCTTCGACTTGTTTCATTGCCATATATATGTATATAAAACATGATCCTTTGGGTTTTATTCGTCTTTCTGTTGGTGCATATACGCGGGGATGTCTTATCCTTTATTGCGTTTGTAATAATTAAAGTTGGCGATATACGGGAGCGCGGCCGCGCCGCTGTACACAGCGGCCTTGGTCGATAATTGCCCTGCGGATTATTTTAAGTAGTCGCGAGATCAAGAGTTTACCCTCCTGCGTTTCCTTCTTTTTTTCTCTCTCCTCTCCTTTCATCTGGCGTACCTATACGCGGCAGCGTGTGTATAGTGTGTGTGTGTGTGTTTCCGCGTAAGAGCCTGCGTACATGCCGCGCGTTATCATTTCGCATACTTAATTAACAATTATGATATTTGAAATTCACGCGGTCGTATATTTTTCAGAGATATCTTTATAATTTTTCATCTGAATCTTATAAATTATAGCACCTAATAACTTCGTTAAGTTTTTAAACATATATATTCGAATAATAACGTTTTGGTTATATTGCTGCCACGTAATGGAAAACCTTCATCAAGAAGAGAGAGAGAGAGAAAGAGAAAGAGAGAGAGAGAATGCGAAAACTTACTCGAATTGCATATTTCGATACAACCAATGTAATATATATATGATTTGATGATGAAATTATGAAATATGAAAAAATAAAGAAACGATACGATATACTGTACTACAGACATAATTGGACAATGCGAAACTGTTAGAGGACGCAAAAGTAAAAGTCATACATTTTCATATAGAAAAATTGCTACAGTTCACTCATTTTCGATATAATTATAAATGTAACAAAATTGATTTTAAAAACGAATATCTCTATACTATCAACGTAACTGCTTATATGAATCAAGTAATCGCATTATAGGTAATTTCTCCACATCCGTTTCCCATATTACAGCTCTCAAACTGGAGCCAGTATATATAGGAATCATT
Organism: Megastigmus stigmatizans; assembly: GCA_900490015.1. NCBI lineage: Eukaryota > Metazoa > Arthropoda > Insecta > Hymenoptera > Megastigmidae > Megastigmus > Megastigmus stigmatizans. The sequence continues at coordinate 17,226 of UELV01081945.1, forward strand.
ATTATCGCGCTTTCTTTCTCTCAGCTCATTGGGTACGTATATTACACATCCGCTCCCAAAAACTTTACAACAGGCCAAATCGCACGAAGATCATTTCCGCGCGGCACACGCGACCTATATAAAGAAAAAAAAACAGCCTCTGTTTCACGAGCTTCCGAGTAAAAATGATTTCCACGATAGGCCACACGCGAAGGCCCGCTGCAGGAGAGAGAAAAAGTATTCCGCTCGCCGCGGATTCCCGCAGATCCACGCGTAAAAAAAAGCCTCGCTCCCTTCGACACGCGACGTATATATATGTATAAAAGTCGCCCTTGCCGAAGCCGAGCGACAAAACAAAGGCCGATGAGATGTGCAAGCGCACGCCTACGCAACTTTCGCACGGTCTCTCTTACACAGCGGCGGCGGCGGCGGTACGGAAAAGCATGTGCAGAGAAGATCCTACGCAGCGAAAAAGCGCCGCGAGAACCCCGAAATCCGGCGCGCGGATCCTATAAAAACAGAGCTGGGGTGGGAGCGCAGGCCTTGCAGGGCGACAGATCCAACGTTGTCGCGCGAGTCCCGGGTAAGAACCTTTCAGAATTTCCATGCCCTGCCAATTAGGGCACTGCCATGAGATATACTAGTCAACGCGGCTTCACGCACACACGTAGCCGGGAGAATCGGTTTCTCTTCTGCACTGCACATACACACACATACACACGCGTGCAAGCGGGAAGAAGGTCCGAAGAGATAGATAGAAAGGGAAGAGAAGAGGAGAGAGAGAGAGAGAGAGAGAGAGAGAGAGAGAGAGACTCGAATCGCGGTGACGCGCGCTTTAATTAACATTTTTCGTTTCGATTGGTCCGTCCGTTCCTTTCCTTTCGTTTCGCTCTCTTCGTTCGGGCTCTCATTAGCGAATACCGCAGTTGCGCGGCCTCCCTTTTCGCTCTCTCTCTCTCTCTCTCTCTCTCTCTCTCGCTCTCTCTCTCTCTCTGTCTCACCCTCTCTCGCCGCGTCTCGCACATGCTCAGTTCGAGCTGCAACGAACACAACCGAAAGAAACACGCGTTATAATGCGTATATACCTATACAACAGATGCAAGCTTTGTTTGTTTATTTGTTTGTTTATATATAAAGGAGAGTAGCGTGTATACCGTGATTTTGGTCTTCTCAGTTCCGATGCCGAGAGACGCACTGCGCGACCTTTTTAATTGGACAGATTAGTCAGAGCTGTGCGCGAGAGCGCGCGACCACAGGAAACTCTCGCTCTTCTTCTCTCCCTTTTCTCATATCTCGGGCTTTTTTACGACTTTTCTATATATGTATATGTGTGCGTACGGTGTGGTGCGGTGCGCGTCCTCGCGTCCTTTTTCTTTGGGGCGAGTGGCTCGCTCTTAACCTTCGATTTCGGTCTGTCCGAGTATATATATATATATGTACAGGCGCATTCGGTCGAGGCCCTTTTGGACTCGCGCGAGCTTGAGAGAGTGAGAGAGAGTGAGAGAGAGAGAAAAGGGACCGGGCACGCGTTGGTCAGGCAGAGAGAGAAAGAAAGAATATCGGCCTCGTTAAAATACCAAGCGACGAAATCGAAATTTCGAGGTTAAGTGGCCGCGTGTGTGCGTGCGAGAGCTGCGCGCGTTTTACCGGAGCATCTGAATGTGCAGCAAGGAACGAAAAAAAAAGAGAGTGAGAGAGAGAGAGAGAGCAAGAGGCAGGAGGGTGTATAATACACAACAACAGGGGGCGAGGAAGAGCATCTTTCGTTTTCCGTCCTGTGCGACTCTTTCCCCCGTGCCTCTTTTTTTTTCATCTCTCTTTTTCTGCCCTCGCGAATTCTTCATCTGTTGCCCTTTTTTCTCCCTTTCGTAAGCGCGTACGCGCGTTTGGTCTTAGCTTCTTGTTATTTCTTCGTCGAGTAATACATATCTTTGTTCGAGCTTCGACTTTAATTAAACTACGATGTTTATAAGCTTGAGCTTTCAGTTATCGAATTGCAACGACTTTATACTTGCATTTTGAATGTTTGTAAATGTATACTTTTTTCCAATAGATGAGTCAGGAGACGAAGCTACATATTGGATTTCGTATAGGTAGAACAAACAAAAATTTGAATAATTACAATATATAGTTTCTCGGATATTAGATCATCTCAATCACAGCTCGTGACAGTTTTATGTTTGCAAATATAATAAGTATCAGTTTTGATTCGATTATATAACACTACCGATAATCGTAATTTAAATTTACATGTATACTCTCTGTTTCGATTGAACCAGTATTTTACTCACAGTGAAATATTATACATTCATTTACTACGATGATATTCATTCAAAAGTGTATAAACCCGAATGGATCGACATATGTATAATATGTTTAATTTGCATGACGATTGCATATTTTAATCTAAAGGTAAATGACTAAAATAATAAAGCAAAAAAATTAAACTTAGGATAATACTGCAACATGAAACTTCAACATTTTTAGAAAATAAAGAATATTTATTGTTAAAAAGTTCAGTGAACTGAATACTGCAACCTGGATTAACTCTTTTTAGTATTATTTAATTATTTACATGCTTTTCCTATATATGTATTGCGCAAAGTTTTGATATCACTTTACAAAGAGAGGTTATTGTAAATTTAAATGACGTACTTTATTATCGGCTGCCACATGAATATTACAGGAACTTGCTAGAATAAATGTATTCAGTAAATTTAGAGTATATCTACAAAATTTCAAAAGTATTATCACTATTCATATAACTTGCAGTCAATGCTGGCTGTAATACACTTATAACTTTTCAATTCCATAGTCGTACATTTGCATATTCTTTTGATGACAATACATATATATATATCATTACCACAAACTTTTATTGTCGATCTCATAAAGGATCTTGTTCCGTTTCATATACAAAATGATTATTTATAGTACCTTAAATTTCTCTGATTAGAATATATTTACAAAAAGCGGCAAAATTTTAGTGCCCCTTCAATCTTATTTCTCCCATCGGTCAGATTTTATTTCTCGAAATCTACCGTCTATTATACAGCCTCGGCAAAACTCGCGGGTCTAATTAGCCCAGGATACACACGGGCGCGTAATTAAATTGACATGTGTGTATTTTATGTACAATCGTTGCGGATAAATCACAGCGCTCTCGATTCTCGACCAAACGAAATCTCGAGGTCTTTAAAACAAGAAGGGCCCGCGAGTCGAATGACGAATTCGAGGCGCGACGACGCGCGCGCAGGACCATGCCACAACGACCTCTTTAACGTAACCGATAAACCTGTCAGCGCGCGCGCGCGCGCGATTTCATCATTAAAAGACCCCTCTGCGCAGGCCAAACCCGAAAAGATCGCTCTTCGCCGAACAACGCGCCGCATATCGCGTAGTCAAAGAAAGGAGCCGAAACTGCGGCCGAATGCGCGAGTTTTACGATTCCGCGCGCCCTGCAGTGTCTATAAGCGCGTATATACACTGCACACGAGAGAGATAAAGAGGGAGAGAAAAAGGGAAAAAGGTGGCGGCGCGTATACGAATGGGAAGGAAGGCGCGATCGAGGTAAAAGGGAGGAGAGGAGAGACGAAGGGACCAGAGAGTGGGATGCATATAGCCGTGTAGCAGCTCTCGTCGGCTGCGGCCAGCCCCGATCATTCCATTATTACTCGCCTAATTGGATTCCTTTCGTCGTGGCCGATTGCGCCAGTCGGAGAGACGCGCGCGCAGCGACGGCGGCGGCAGAGCCGGGACCGAGCTGCTGCGTATAGGCTATCAGTGCGCGGCGCGGCTCGTAAAACCAATTTGGGCATTCCGAGGGCAGGGAGCGAGACGGAAGCAACAGCCAGCCACAAGGGAGAAGGAGAAGGAGAGGTAGAGAGATCGGCAGACTGATCTATGGTCCCTCGGTTTACCGCGGATGTGCGTATAAACTCGGCCGGTAGACCCTTCTCCTCTCTTCCCACTATTATGTGTGTGTGTATGTAAGCGCGTAGTACTTGCGTTATATAGCCTCACCTCAGATGGATAAGGTGTATACCTACGTGCAGGTTGGTTAATTTTAAGACTAGATTTGTGCCTGTGACTTTTACGAGGCCGCAGCGAGTTTCTCGATTTAACATATATCACAGTATCCCTAGGCTGGATTCATTCATATATATATATATATATATATATGCGGTTAAACGTGTATCTTCTTATCTCCTGTTCGTGTTACACAGAATGGAATTTTCATTCGTTTCAATTTTTATTTGCTGATAAATTTAGTTGACTTTGAGGAGACGTAGTACGAAGACTTAATAATCTTATAATTTTATAGTTTTATCTTATTATGTCTATAAGCTAAAGACCGTGGTATTTAAGTACAAATCAATAATTTTATGAACACTTATTTTGAATGAGATATATATTTACAGGAACGAGTATATGTTTGTATTATGAATCATGTCACAATTGAACAAAATTCTAAGCATATCTTTGAATGATTTTTGTGCAAGTGCAGTGTTGAATACTCATAAATGAATTAAACAAACAAATAGTGTTTAATTTATCATCATAATAACTACTCTGAGAATTTATATTTAAATATCTTTTACCAAACGTGATATATGCACAACAAGAACAATCATTCGTATATCGCGAAAAATAACACATATACGTATAGAATTGTGCCTCTATCGCAGCTTCGCGATTACTTCCAGCCTTCTCAATCTCAATTCTTTCTCCCTCTCTCTTTGCACAGAAGGGGATACATGTTACAGCAGTCGCGCGGGAGTCTTTGATACCGCGGCACGCAGCTGCGGCAGCGGCGCGCGAATGATCCTCTGTGCACTGTTGCTGCAGCATCGTGGAGGTACACACTGCACACCCAGCCGCACACACGTGTGAAATCTTAGGCGATGAGATAACGGCCACAGCGAATATTACAAGGGTTTCCTTGCACGCCAGCAGACCCGAGCTCTGCTCACTGCACGTACAAGCCATTCTTTCGACTCGAGGAGAAACGGGATATATGCCGCGCTCTGCCAGTATGTGTGTGTGTGTGCACATAATAGCGTTAAGTCATTTTTAAACCTGGCCGTGCGGATAATCGAGTGCGTTGGGATATATGTTGTTTTGCGAGTATGCGGTAGCCGACAAATGAAGAATGGGAGAGATTAGTTGGATCGCTGAATTAGCAATGATCACCTTATTGTAGACTTTTAAATGACAGGCAAGAAATATATATATATATATATATATATATTTCTCGTAATCTTATATATATATATAAGATTACGAAAAATAAAGGATAGAATTAATTATTTTTATTTGACTAAAGATTGATGATTTTGGAGAAGAGGCCATATATATGAGAAAAGTGACGATTTAAAAATGATGAAATCCCCGAATATTTCTCTCGTCGCCGTCACCAGCTGCAACCTTTCACGCTCGCTATGTTAATTTCCTTAATCTCGCATAAAATATTAGGCGACAGACCAAATGTGTTCGATTTGATTGAGGATCCAAGATCATCATTTTCTCGCGCGGCTTTATACTCTTGACGCAGAGAACTGCGGCTGCGGCAAACGGACTGAGAAAGCATTATCGTCTAGAGATCTTCGACTGGTTGCGCTCTCGCTGCTTATTCTCGCGTCCCGATGTTTGCTTCTTGTTTTTTTTTTACTCTTAACGAGGCCCGAGCACAGCTGTGGATTATTTTTTCGTTCCCCGGTGGTGATGAGCGTGAATTCCCGGAATCCGATCGGCGGTTCCTCAACGCGCTAACGATATACTTTCGAATTCGGCTCTTGTTTTTTCGGCGATCTTAAATTTGCTTTATTCCCATTCGAGATAAACATGCTTTTCTGATTGCCGTGTGCATTAGCGGACCCAAGGATAAACAATTTTGGGCGATGATTTTGCAGTTGTTGCACGACGCGTTCAAGACTTTCATGTTTTTCTTTTTGTCGATGCATATAAATCATGCGAAATGGATAAAGGTAGTACATTGAATCATATAGGTATTATCATAAAAGATTATGCAACGATTAATATATTCTTTTAAAATTTAACATAACATATTATTTCATTGACTTGAATAACAGTAAATAGTTGTAATGGCACACGGAGAGAAATTCTCAAGTAAAACTTACAATATTACTTTGTAATCCAATCACAGACTGTCAAATGTGGAAAAATTGCAATAATTTCTAATAAAAATTATTATAATAATAGTTAAATTTTATATGCACCTAGTAACATTTTATAGGCACCTGGTAAAATTTCCCAGAAACTATTGTAGCTTTTCCACTTTCGACATAGTCTGTGATTAGATTACGAAATACTATTGTAATTTTTACTGGGAATTTCCCTCCGCATGGAGGTTGGTATACGCAAACAGTACTCATTGTAATAGTAGCCGATATTTCAGAAATAGAAAAATGCATTTAATGGGTATAAGTACCAAAAACCCCGGAGCTTATCTCGAAAATTGCATTTTTTTTCTACGCTATAATTTTACAATTATACACAAGGCCTCACGTAACATTCAGCGATCGCTGCCATTAACGCACCTCTTAATTGTTCAAACTACAAACGCTTCCGAGCACTCATCTCCGAATCATTCATTAACTCGAGCTCTTCACATCAGAGAATCGTGCGTATACAGGGCCACATGACGAGGCGACTCTTTTTCAAAACCGATCGAAAGGCATTTCGCGCCGAATCTGCGCGCGATGCTCGTGACCAAATGAAAAAATACAGAGTAGCAAAAAAATGTGGAATACAATGGACAGAATCGAAATAAACGCGGACAATACGTGGCGGGCGCGATTCGTCAGAGCGGCTGCTGCTGCTGCTGTTGGCAGCCTATTGTTGCGCGATAAAAAGACGCAGAGAGAGAGAGAGAGCGCTTCATGTATCGCAACTAATTAAGACCCACCGCCGTATGTGTAAGTCGCTGTATATGTATACTCTGCTCCTGTTGATGCTGTTACTGCTGAGCCATTAACGGGCCTTTGCTGAATTCTGCTGCATCGACCGCATCGACCTGGGCTAATGTCTCGCCAGGAGCTTTGATATGCGAGTTTTGTTATATAACGAGCACTTCTTTTTTAGCAGAACGAAATTTAATGACTTTGCCGAGTCATACTTTTTCAAAGGATCTTGGCTTACTTCAATTTTTTGCAGCGAGATATTTTTGGGAATAAGCTGTCCCGTTTCACTGAATCTTTGAAACAATGATACGCATCAATTTGCGGGAAAAAAATCCGGTACATTTTGAAGAATCTTTCACGCGCGGGAGAAGTAACTTACAAGAGACCTAACGTTTTCTTCCTTAGCAAAGCCACAGATTGCAAGGTGTAACTTTTTTATATCCTTTTATTAATATACAAATCTGATTAATTTAATGTTCTCAAATATTTTCATAAAAAAAAAAATTATATCGACAGAACAAAAATTCATCTCTGAAGAAGCAAAAGATTATTTTCAATTCAGAATCGGTATAGATATATTAAAAGAACATCGAGTTTCCACATGCGAAGGCACTAAGTAGCACGTTATACTATTCCTCTCTGGAAAACTGATATCCCAATAACAGACTCGATCTACGCAAAAAAAATACAAGCGCCGCTCGTCCGCTGCTCTCTCTCTCTCTCTCTCTCTCTATCTCTCTATCTCTCTCGACTTCCTCCAGGCTCCTATTGCAAATGGAAAATTTGCAAAACTCGCAACTCAAGAAAGCATAAATTATCTCGCGATTAAAATGCTGCCTCTGCATCTATGCGTTCCCTATACACAGGCCAGAGTGAGATGTGCGTCTCTTTTATTCTTCTTTTCACTCTCTCTCTCTCTCTCTCTCTCTCTCTCTCTCT